>VURO01015347.1:9113-24055 GCA_015108175.1 Pelvicachromis taeniatus
GACTGGACCCCCCCCAAAAAAAAAAAAAAAAAAAAAAAAAAAAAACGCACAAAGTTCATGAAAGCAATTAAACTTTTTGATTGTCTACAAATCATGTGCATTTCCTAGAGTGACTGAGGTTTTAGAGGCACTCAAGGTCTAGAATTCAGCCAGCTCTGTGCGCCGAGTGTCTCAAACTGTTTACTGAAAGCATTTTACTCACTGAGGAACAATTTAGAGCCTGTACTTCACAAAACTTGGGTGTAGAAGTACTGCAGTCAAAAAGCCTTGTAAATACTAGAGAGGATTTAAGCCTCTATATACACACAAAGCAGCTGAAGTCAAACTTCTCACTAAGAAGAAACAGTCACATAAGTCACAGCAGAAGATCTCTGTTGTACTCTACCTGTTGCTGCTCAGCTCACGGACAATATACAGTTCAGGTGAGGGCAGCACGTCCTCACAGCCACACCTTCAGGCTTCCAGAACAACCTGATAGTTTGTCTGTGCACACTCAACTTATCACACAGGCTTCACTCTCAGGTGTATCTGAGCAGCAGCCAATCACACCAGACACCTGTTACAGGTGTAGCCCACCTTAATTACGGTGGAATCATCTGATTTAAGCGCCTCTCAACTTATTTTTTTCTACTTTGTTTTCTTTTGGCTGTCTGATGCTCTTAAAAACACATTTTATTTTGTATATAGTCTTTCTCACATTTTAGGAACCTTTACATGCTAATAATCTGTTTTTTTCTATCAGTGATCTAAGAATTTGATTTAAGCACCAAGCTCGTTCACCTTTTTTTTTTTTGCATCAATGAATCTTTTCAAATATCACAGACCTTTACAAACAGGTCACTTCCTGTTTCCAGGTAAAGTTATAACCTTGTGACTTTTTGTTGGTTTAAGGAGCTTTTTCAAACACTGATCATCTTTCATTAGTTACATTTTTTTCCAGATAACACAGGATTTATGTTACATGTTAAACAACCTCTCAGATATCACAAAAGGGGCGGAGCCATGCTGATTCAATTAGACTAAATTCAGATTCTCGCGGTGAAGACCAACTCCATATTCCTCATGCAACATGTTTAAAAGAAATCCGGACATTTTCAGATTTTTCTTTTATGCAGTGTATATCAAAAAGAATTACAATGTTCATAAGTGGTCAATATGACCCCTCCAGACACACAGCACATGTCAATATAACAGTGAAACTATATATATAAAATGAGCATTTCTGCAAGTATTTTGGCAAATAAGAAATCACTTTTTAGCGCAACACCAGGAACCATGTAAAACTCCCTAATCTGCCCTTTCTAGCTGTATGTTTTGATGGTTACTGGTGAACTTTTGCAGAATTCAAGTACTTTGAAATCTGACGATTCTTTTTGGTACACCCTGTAGTTTTTTTTGTCATTTCAGAGGTCACATGACTTAACAACGGCTTTGTTTCGATTATAATTAAAGTTTAAAGTGAAAACCTTGAACACTGGAGAGTTAATGAAATGTAATGATCAGCTGACCACACCAGGCTTCATATTTAATCTACTCAGGGCAGTCTGAAGCTGTGCTGCTATTGGCTGCTCCTCACTGGCTGCTCGGTGCTCTCAGTTTTATTATTCAGCTTTAAGTCAGTTCACTTCTGAGCTGCTTCATCTGTTCTGTTGTTTTACCCTCCTGTATCTGATGAACGCCACCAAAAGGCGTTAAAAGGACTTTTGCTTCACACCCCATTCCCATCCACCCTGTGCCCTCCTCTCCACCCCCATCGTACCCCGAATAACAGACAGCTGAGTCTGAAACCAACCATCAGTTTTTATATGAACAATTCAATGACATGACGGAACTTTTACTGCAGGGAGTCAAACAGGAAGGAGGTGCTAAAAACAGCAAATGGTGCGGATTTTCCAAAACAAGTACAACCCCCCCACCCCCACCCCCCAAAAAAGATCATCATCATGTCTGCTGTTAAAATCAGTCTGAGTTCCTCCTTCCCCCAGTGCAATTGTGGGAGATCAGCCACACAGTGACCTTCGACTGCTGGTCTCCATGGAAACAGCACATTAAAGTCAGTTCATCACATGGAGTTAAAGTTGGCAGCATCTCAGAGCTCCACCTCCCAGCAGCAGTCAGTGCATGTCATCAGGAAGAGACATGGCCTCTCCCAGTACGTGGAACCTCTGGCATGTGATTGTGTGGAGTTTCCTTCAGTCACTGTCAGAGCCAACGGCTGATGAGCCTTTCCGTTTCCTCTTTGGAGCTTTGGGCTTTGAGTCCTCCTCCTCCTGCAACAACATAACAAGATCAGAAACAGGCCTGAACCAACACAAGACTTGAAGAAAGAAGGGGGAACATACAGAGCCACTGCTGGATGCACTTTCTTCTTCGTTGTTGGTGGGTGGAGCGACTCCTTTCCTAGAACGAGGTGACGAGGCTGGAGCTTTACGGCGTGACTTTGGCGGCTTCGACTGAGAGTCCTCGTACTCCTCCGCCAGGGCGAACAGATCGCTGAACCTGATGGGGAAGACATAATCAGCAGTGTTGTGATGTAATCGTTTGTGTGTGTCTGTGTTTGTGGGAGCAAATGTACCTCATCTTGTGGGCCTCATCACAGCTTGCCTGGACGTGCTGCAGAGCCTGAAGTATCGGAGTCTGAGTGAAGACTGACAGAGACATACAGACATTAGCAGATTCAGGTCATCAATAATTGGTCGATCAATCAAGAACTGTGTGCGAGGGTACTGACAGTTGTTCTTGGTGTTGCTCAGACTCAGTCTTAGGTTGTCCATGTGCTCCAAGATCTGTTCCAGGGTCAGCTGAGCCAGTTTACTGCTCGAACTGCGAAGACTGAAGACAGAATCAAGTTAACAGACCTGACACTACAGACAAAGAAATGAGCCTGAGAAGTACAGATGCACAGAGGAGGGGTGTTTCCCAATTCAGGCTCCACCCTTTTAAGGCCATGTTAGACCCATTTCTCAAACATCAGCCTGGGTCAAGGCTCTGATATCTTTTCCATCTGACTTAAAACAGTTATGATATGGTCTGATTTTCTCACACTATAAGGGAATATTTAATATGTCAGTCTACAGAAACATGCAATTAATCACAGCTCGTGAATGTTCTGTTTACCTATATAAGTAAGCTTTCAGATAAATATAGTAGTGCCATTATATTAAAAGAACAATATTTGTCTCTTTTACATTCAGTATAAATGGAAATAAATACAACTTGAATTTTCTCCGGAGCTGACTATTTGAAACTGAGTTCAGATGTCTATTCTTAATTAATGTATTTTATATGTTAATGCAATAAATTTTAAATTACACTATATTACCAAAGTGTAATGACTCTAGTCTCATAAACCACATCAGCTAATTGTTGTTTACTAGTTAATATTAAAGTTTCTGTTAGGCAATGCAGAATTGTGTTTTCTTTACAATTGTGTGGTGTCTCAGCTTCAGATACATCATATAGCAATCTCAGTAAAAGTAAGACAAATTAGAGGAAATGAAGATTTCTGCCTTAATTTCTGTCAAACAATGCTCTACAAAACATTTCAATCATGCCTCAAAAGGTTGATTCTGTTCATCTGAACGTAGCGTTTTCGTCACTCATCTAAGTGGCTGCTTCAGTCTCAGCTGACTGCAGGTTTCTCCAACCTTATAAACAGTTAACACTCATCTTTTTTTAAACACCGAGTCTCCGTGGTTAATAAACCCCAAAACACGCTGTGACAAAAATTGGTCCACCACAAGGATCGGGTCCCTACACAAACAGGGTAATGTACTGTACGTTGTTAAGTGACAGGAGGCTTGCCAGGATTTATACATCGGAGAAACCAAACAACTTCTGGCAAAGCAGATGTCACAACACAGAAGGGCTAACTCATCAGGCCAGGACTCCACAGTCTATTTATGCCTACAGGCCAATGTATAGGCAAAGTCCTGCAAGCATGAAGCCCCTGAAATGGGACACAGCTGAGGAGAGCCCCAAGAAGTACAGCTGCTCAGAGGAGAGAGCCCCAGGCAGACCTCACAGTCCTCACCTATTTGTTTTTGGGTTTTTTTATGTACTTTTTTACCTTCAAATTTTCCTTTTAATCATCATTTCTGTCTTTATGTCAACAACTCCATCCTTATCCTAACCTGGTCTCTTTCTTTCTCTTTCATCTGTTCGTGCCCTCATCTGTTTTTCTTTTCTTACCTGTGTTTTTAGAGTTTTTCCCCTCAACTCAAGTCTCTTTTCACGTTCATCACTTATCTATTTGTGGTAAACTCTATGTGCTTACCTTTGTCTCTTGCGGGGTTGGTTGTTGTTCTTGATCAGCTGGGCCTTTATGTTTTCTGCCAGAGTGTCGTCATATTTGGTAGCCCAGTGCCTCAGGATGCTAGTGGTGAACTGGTCCTCTGGGTGACAGGGACGACTCAGGACCATTTTGACCATCTCTTCACTGGGCCTGTCACAAAAACATGAAGGGATGTTAACAGGGACACAGAAACACATCTCAAATGCGTAACAGAAGCACGTGTGAAATGGGGTGTCTGCTACGTGTCATACTTTTCTCTGCGAAGCTGCAGCAGCAGGCAGGACAAGGCCTCAGGGTGCTCTGAACCATAAACAGAAAGGAGAGTTACCATCTTTCCTTTGCTTTCTGTCCCTGTCTATTGAGGCTTTAATCACCTTTGTATTTGAGGTGCTGCAAGATGGGAATGATGGTTTCCAGGGGAATGCTGTGGGCCAGAAACAGCTGCCACGTGCTATATTGCTCAAAGGTCTCCCACTCGAGTGACTGAACTGTGGAGATCAAGGATAAACAAGCAAATGAAGATGGACCACGGCCCAAAAAACTGTGGACTTTCACTTTCAAACTTTTAATCCAAGTTCCTCACTGAGGATGTTGAGCACAGAGTCTTTCCGGAACATCACCAGGTTCCCCATCATCACGTGACACATCAGCTCCTGTAACTGCGCGCACACGCACACACACACACACACAGGTGACACATGGTTTCCCAGCAAGAGCAGCGGGGATGCACCGATTAGGTTTATTACCTGTGTAGAGTCGATAACGGCGACGATCATGTTGAGAAGCTCGCCACTCCGCAGCGTCTCATCTGGAAACTGAACAAGAGCAGGGACCTTCATCAGAGTACTACATTTTCAAGTCACATAAAAATGTCATATTGTGATATCATTTCTATAACAATGCCATACTTTTATGTACCCTTGTCCCGAGACAGGCCCGGGCCTGTCTGAGAACAAGTGACCCAAGACATGATGCCCCAATTTGATGATGTTTAAGAGTTCAGTTAGTTTAATTATTGTTAAGCTATTATGTTGTACTTTTACTGGCTAGACTACTTTTGTACTTATGTTTGCCTTATGCTAAGTTACTACTATCATACTCCTTTGTTTCAGTACAGTCAAATGTTAAATTATGCAGTAGTGTCATCAGTGACAGCAGCGCATTGGAAAGTAAAGAAGGAAATGTCCTTCATTTACTTACACTTACAGATGCTACTGCCAGCAAGCATCAATAAAACATTACTCAGTAATTTTCCATCTTACAAATACCATTATGAAAAGTTGTACAGATTCAGGAGCAGTGTAAAGGACAAGAAGGAAAAAAGAGGATGCTCTTAGATCAGGACTTCTACTATGTGAAGACTTTCTAGTTGGTCTCTTTTGTTTGTTTTTTTGTAGTGCAGGTGAGACTCAGGTGAGCCTACCTCAGAGTAAATCGAGGGTGTGAGGTAGCAGAGTAGCCGGACATCGTCCTCCTGACAGGCTTTCATGTCCATCATCAGACAGGTGTGGAGGTCACCGAGTGCCGTCGCCTGAGCAAATGACTCGTACAACATCATCTTCCCGTTTGCTGCTTTACTGTTGACAGACACAGACATGGAGTTCAACCACATTTCTCCTGTCAACATCTGTGACATCAGCTTTTTTGTCACACCTGCTCACCTAGCCTTCAGGTAGTACAGCAGGTGGTATCCGATCTTTGGCTGCTTCTGGTAAAGTTCCGCAAGCATGTCAAGCAGAACCGAGAAACCGCTGTTGTCCTCTTGCATGGTGACGAGGTTCCTGAAGATCAGACAAACGGGTTTACACACCGACTCCTCCAGGGACCTGAAGAGAGATATAGACGGGTCATCAGAGAGAGCCAAGCACAAGTCAATAAAGGGAGAGAGAGAGGGACAGAGTCAGTCTGATCTTACTCCTCCGTGATCTCCTCCGGCAGGACTTCTCCTCTGAAATGATCTTTGAACAGTTCGGCCAAACAGGAAGCCAGAGCTGACATCTGCTCCGTGTCAAAGTCCTCCTGTAGTACAGAACACAGCATTGTACCAACATGGCTTAACACTGAAGCCCTGCAGCTGGCCTCACTAGTTTCTGATAAGCCATCAAAGACACGTATAACTCAACAAGGTAGCTCACCTCCAGGATCAGATCCACAATCTCCTGCATCACCTCACACTGAGTCTCTGTGTCACTGCAGAGGAAGTGTTGCTGTCAGTTAACAAGAAATGACCTTGATGTAACATCTAAGCTGAGGATCTGAAGAAAGACTGTGGACTTTCACCTGGTCTTATGAATCTGCTGCACCTTCTCTTTCATGGTGTCATCTAATTGGTCAAGCCAGGGCGTGATATCAGCAGGCTCCTCGATCACAGCCTCTTTGATTGGATGAAATCTGAACTCCCTCTTTTTTCCTGAACAGTGATGGGAGGACATTATTTAGTAGTAGTAGTAGTCAGTCATTATAAGAAGTGTTTATAAACTAAAAATCAAGAATGTGGGATACTGTTTGTCCATGATTTGGACAGCCCAGCTCGTGCTCCTGACGCAGGGGAAAGTAATTTTGTCAGGGATACCTACCTGGCACCACCGTTGTGCAGGTGAAGCCAAAGGCAAGGATATGCTTCATCATATTTTCTAGTCTTTGGCTTGGAAGAAAGTTGGTTTGCAAACATATTTAGTGATGCTTCATCTTCTGCTTTGTGTTTGTGTGGGAGCCTCATCAAAAACCTGTCCATTATGCTAGCAGAGTCCAAGCATTCTTTTTTTTTTAATTCATACCCTACAATGACTCTGCGTCCCCCCTAGGGGGCGCGCCCCCCACTTTGGGAACCACTGGTTTAACACAACAACCTGAAGTGTGTATCAAAGTGACCAATCACATTAGGACCCCATCCTCATTTTGGGCTCCACAAACTGTCAAAAGTAAATTTACTCGCGCTAGCAGGATTTTTCTCCGAGTGCAGAGAGCTACCCGCGAGAGAGTGAAACTGTAGCACCGAATGCAATCAAGTTATCTTGTTTCTCCAGGTGTTACCTTTGTTGTTGATTTCCTCCTCGTCGTCACTAAAAGTTGCTTCAGTGTTGTCATAGCAACTCTCCTCCTTGTCCAACACATGGTTGTCCATCTCCATGGAAACAGACTCCTCCATCTTCACTGCATAATTGAAAAAATAAAGAGAAAGAGAGGGAAGAGCTCAGTGTTTGTTTCTACTCACCTGTGTGTGTATAAAGCATTATGTCAGTGAGATGTCCCCACGAGGATTATAAATACACATGTGTGTGTGTGTGTGTGTGTGTGTGTGTGTGTGTGTGTGTGTGTGTGTGTGTGTGTGTGTGTGTGTGTGTGTGCTACCTTCAGTAGGAGGTGATGGCGGGCTGCAGAACTCGGGGAATCTTTCTCTGAGCATTGACCGGAGCTCTCGGTCCAGCTTTGGGTTATCAAACAGTGGAGCGAGGTGACTGACAGAGAGATCAATAATCAACAATCAAAAATGATCCCTGTGATAGAGTGATCAATGATCATTTAATATTGATGCCTCTTACGCAAGGACTCTCTTTTCCATGATGAAGTTTAGTGAGTTGAAGACACCCTGACGGACCTGAGACTCCAAAGGAGGAAAGAAATGAGGGATGATCTGAGGAGGGGAGGAAGGAGACCAGCAATAAGAGGAGAGACATTAAAACCTGGTAAAGTTTGTCGTGTGTTTGTGTGTGTGTGTTACCCTGCACATGAAGTCCAAAAGCGTTGCAGTGATGGCAGGATGAGGTTTCATGGAGTGATGCATCACCAGAATGGCTGGCTCTGAAACACATCATCACAGGTGAGTGCTGTTTTACCTGTCTGCCTAATGACATCATCTCTGACCAACACCTCTCTGGTGTAGCTAACATGCATTACCTATGTTCATGATGCTGTCCTTCTCAGGGTTGAAGAACAGCCAATCATAAAAGAGAGCCAGCTTAGCGTTGGAGGCTGCCACGTTTGACTGCAGTCACACAAATCAATCAATTATTAGTTATTGACCTTTAATAATTCCTGCAGATTGACAGCCTGAAATCACATCCCCTACCGTGCAAGTGGTAAGCAGCCAGCCAATAATAGCCCAGCGTGGCAGTATATCAGAGCTCAGGACCTCATTGGACGGATGTACTACCCCGCAGATGTAGCGGATCAGATCACAGCGTAGTGATTGGCTCTCTGCTGTCGACAGGTACTGTCTCTGAAACCAGTCCTGATACCGCTTCTGCTGCCCAAAACGCACCTGAGCAGAGGTGGAGAAAGAGTGACAATAAACTGGGGTCCAGGTGACATTGGTGATGATGATTTGTTGGGAAATGTCACCATTGCTATTTTATCAGCTTGGTGTTCCCTGATTCATCAGGATACGACATGCTTTCCTCCCTGGATGCTTTTGCAGGACCTGCTGTCTCTGTCAGGTGCTGGCAGCCACCCTGCTGGAGGTGCAACTCATGTAAGCAGTGGATACACTCTGTGTCCTGCACACCATCCCCTCGTAGGACAGCTCTGATAAATGCATGGTCCATCTCATCTTGAATGATCTAATTTATTTCTTGTCTCTGACAGAAACAGGTGCTACAGATAAACCTGCAGCTAAATTCATCATGTAATGGACTTTCAGCTGCCTTTTACACAGTAGATTGTGGTATCCTGAGTGAAAGCCTGCAATCGTGGGTGGACATCTCTGAGTCAGGCTCTGTGCTTGTTCTCTTTCTGTCTCTCTCACAGAAGCTTTTCACTTTATTTTCCCACTTTACCCTGTGGTGTTCCCCAAGGTTTGATTCTAGGGCCTATGTTGTTTGCCCTGTACAAACTTCCAAAGGGACACATTTGAATGATTTTAAAGGCATCTCAAAGCATCATTACACAGATGACTCTCAGCTGTACATGCAATTCAAAACGCAGAATGTAGCCAAGGTCTGTCTCCTTAAGAGCTCTCCTATGTCAGTGAACTACTACATCAATACATATAACATACTACACCTCTGAGGTCATCTGATCAGTGGTTTAAAGCCGAAAGGAGACTGTGCTTATCAGATTTTGAATTCCAAGTTGTGGTACTTGTCCCACTTGAAAAAATCATCTGGTGGTGGTTTCAGTCATTATGTACTTTTTATAAGGTTGGGGAAACCTGCAGTCAGCTGAGAATGAAGAAGTCACTTGGATGAGTGAGGAAACGTTTCTCCCACTGAAAACGCTACATCCAGAAAAGAATCAACTTCTGGAACTTAGTTACATGTGGAGAACTAGTCTGACATAATTAAATACAGCGAGGTACCCTCTTCTTAAAGATCACCACATTTATGAGCTAAAAGAGGCTTTACCCTAGATGTCATGAACAGCAGTTTGGTCTCCATGTCTGGTGTGAGTCGACAGGCCAGAAACTTCCTGGAGGTCCGAGCAGTCAGTAGTTGGAGGACACCCGTGAACTGAGGGCTCAGAACTTGAGGATTGTGCAGCAGGTCTCTCCACAGCAACTCCATCTCTGGGATCCGGGCAACATTCTGCAGCAGGCGAACCAGATCTCTGCCGATGATTAGACAATCCATGAACTACAGACAGAGAGAGGTCCATCAGTGTAAAGAGAAGGGGTTAAATACATAACAGACCACACCCTACTTCCTTCCTCTCCTTATTACCTTCTCCCTCAGCATGCTGATGCAGAAGTCCACTTCTTTCTGGCGCAGAGGCAGCAAGTTCGGAACTCCGTGGTCCACAATCAGACGGAGGTAAGTGTAGACTGACATCGCTATGAGCATCCCGCTCTTCAATACCCACTCTCTGCAGAGACACAAATATTCAACTGCTGCACAATAAAGGCCCTCTCTGGGCTCTAACAGAGACAGAAAAAAAAAGGAGCTGACACAACAGTCTGAAAAAAAGTGAATCATACTTCTGCTCAAGCAGGATGTCCATGACACTCTCAGCTAGCCACAGGTTTTTGGTGGAGATGTCTCCACCTGTGCAGAGAGAACAGTGACATTACAGTGAGAGCGAGTGGTGACAGCATTCGTCGTTTACGCTCAGGTAAAAATCTGAGTGTCTACCTGCAATCTGTTTCAGCAGTGTCATGATGACGCCATCAGCTCCCATCACGCCACTCTTCACCAGCTCTCTGACCAGCCACACTAGCTGCACACACACCAGCACGTTATAAGTAACCACAACACTCAGGTTCAGGTGAGACCCCACAGGTAAGAGCAGGACCTGAGGAGGGACGCTGCTGTCCTGTCCTCTCAGGACCTAACCTGGTCTTTCTCTGTTCCTTAACAAAGGTAAACACAGGTCCCTGCTACCCGAAACACTTGTATTTACCTGTGTGCAGTTATCTTTGTGTGTGTGTGTGTGTGTATGTGTGTGTGCGCCCACCTGTATGGGTTTACCTGTGTTCGGGGGACGTCCTGCAGTTTCAGGAACTTCTCCATCAAGATCTGATTGATCTTAACCAGCACAACGTTCATCCCATCTCTGTTGACCAGTGTCAGGTCCCTGTAACTCTATCACCACACATACTGATGTTATAGTAATGTCAGAGTAACATCAGACATTACCCACAATGCTGCAGAAACTCACCCTCTGGGCCTGAGTCGGCTCTGTGAGGACCAGTGTGAACAGACCCAAACACACCTCCTCGTGCTGTTGCTGACCTTTACATGCCTATAGAACAGGTAAACAGGAAGTTAGACACAAATTACAAAAATAAAAGTCTTTTAATTTTCAGTTCTCAGAAAATCAGGAAGGTGTGTGGTTCCAGCCGTTAAACACAGAGTAGACTGAATGAAGTGATTCAGAATTGGAGCGCATTAGATAGACTAAAGAAGTGGAGACTCTCAGCTTTAATTAAAGGGTATAATAAAAATATTGCAATAGCTGATTAGGAATTGCAGACATTTGTATATGCAGTGCCCTATTTCCAGTTTCATGGAGAGACCTGTTCTTTTGTTATTCCATCTGGAGTTGATTCCAAGGATTGTATTTGTATCTTATAGTCACTGAAATTTTCCATATGAGGGTCAAAGAGATGTCAGTGTAAGTGAAGGAGGTCATTGTTGGGTTGAAATACCCAAATGAACCAGTCAGAGAGAGCAAAAACTTTAGATCCAACAATCTGATTCATTCTTAAAAAGACTGAAGGCACCAAGCAGCAACATGAAACCAAGATCACAGATACACTAAAGAGCATGATGACAGAATTATTTCCACGGTTCAGAAAAAACAACATCTAACCAAGTCGGGAATAGAGTTGAGCAGGCAGGAGCATCATTAAGCATGGAGTCTACAATCAAGAGACACTTTCATGAAAGGAAACAAGGATTGCACCTTGTTGTAAATCAAGAAGGTACAAACCACTGGTCACCTGATTAGACTTTACCAGATAATATTAAACGGAGCCGACACAGTTCTGGAAAAAAATCTTTGAACAGATGAAACCAAGATGAACTTGAACCAAAATGATGGAAGAGAAAAGTATGAAAAAGGAGAGGAACAGTTGATCTGAAGCATCCACACAATCTTTCGGGACCGCTGAGAGAAGCAGCAGGATAACGTGCAGGAGCGTGCAGCTTTGTACTCCCTCACATTCTCACGGATGCTGCAGAACTGATCACACTTAGCTTCACAGGAGATGATGATGAGCCAAAGAAAATTCCAAAACAAGCCAAGAATCATGACATTCTTCAAGTCAGGCCATCAAAGCAGCAGGTTTTCTGTGACTAAATACAAACCTCAATGCAGAGAGCCACTAACCAGCAGCAGCTGAAGGAGCTGCATGTTACAGCAGCATGGAAACAGCACATTACTTCGGAATACCACTGAGTACCATCAGTCAGACTCTTTTCCACTAGTACCTTCTCTGCTCAACTCAATTCTACTTGGTTTCAGCCGTTACAAATGATTACCACCCTAATGTGCATGGGGTCATTATAGCAACACAGTCGTGTCATCATTTGTATGCAACACAAATAAAACACCACAATGGCGGAAATCAAGCTGATGGTGTACCTGCTGCTCTGTCTGTAGCTTTGTGTCAGACTCAGAGACCATGGTGGTTTTAATGCAGCCATTTACCTCTTTGCCAGGTTTGAAAAAAATGACACTTTTAATTTCTGAGAAATCTGTTACGCCACTGACTGACAGGCCAGTTGTTGGCATGCAATCTGTAGACGTCAAATTTATGGATCACAGCCCACGCGGGCGGCACATCGTAACATCACTAATCCACAGATTACACATCCTGCACATAACAGTAATGAGAGTCTTCAGTCTTTCTTCAGTACGAACGCTTAGCTTTTTAGATACTGCAGAATATTAGGTTCCGCCTACAAACACATCATCCCTAAATATGATGTCTTTAATTTGGTAACTGCAGTATGAGTATTAAATGTAACAGTACTAAGAGATGTGCTACGAATTGCGACGATAAAGGTGTTAGTGAGCTGTGAGCCTAAAGTCAGAGTTTTCTGTGTCATGAAGGACCCACTCTTTTTACTTGCTAAATCACCATGGTAACTGATGCTCAACACATCACCTGCTCAAGATCAGGTTATGCTCAGAGCCTGAGTTTAAAATGACGTGGATGTGCCATGTTTTCACTGATTCTTTTATTTACAGTTGGCTTTAAAGCGTGATTTAGATTCTCTGGTGGGAAATAAATTTATAAATGACACCTGCTGAGCTGTACCTTACAAACTCGCCAAATGCAGCCCATCTGTAAAGTTCCTGCAGCTCAGACTGTGCCCCAGGAAGGCTGAATGCACAAAATGTATTTATGTTTACTGCTAATGCTGCTCCATTTCTTCACATGGGTGGAACCCATCAGTAGTATCAGCAGTATTAGTACTGATGTTTCTTACGTTGGCCGTGAGTGCATCATTGGCCTCCCTCTCTGACAGTCCATTGGTCAGTGCCTGGACGATTCCAACACAGCGCTCCAATCTCTGCACGTAAACACAACAATCATTGTAAACACAACAACAAACACTAAGCATATAGACAACACAAGCAGAACAAGAACTGATGTAAATATGACAACCACAAACATAAAAGCAAAAACCATAAACAGAAAACTAGCATCAACTAGTCGATCAGCTGACGGCGCGCAACACAGACAAATTGAACTTCATCAAACAGCACTCACAGTTAGCTTCTGACATGTGAAACACTGCGCATGTCACTTTTCTATGTTCGTATGTTTACGTAGAGTTAGCATGCTAAGCTAACTGTTTTGAGGTTTTAATGAACCCCGCGGTTCGGTCCGCAGCCCCACACACCGTGAACGAACACAACAGCAGAGAAACTAGTTCGACATCTCCGGTGGCAGTTCCGAGTCCCGCGAAGTACCCTTCTGTTGAGCTAATCCTGTTAGCCTGCTGCTAGCCGTGCTAACTGTGTAATAAAATGGTTCCGCGGAGTCCTTATACCACGGCTGCGCTGTCTGCCCGTAAGCCCGCTCTGTCCTGGTTTAGCCCGCATTTAATTTGTCCTGAGACCGGTTAAACAGCGTCAACCTACCTCCTCCAGCTCGTCTTTGGCGTCCAGTGGGGTGGACACCAGGAGCCGGCCCTGCGGCTTCGCTTTCGCCGGTGCAGGCTCCATCTGCTCCCACCGCGCCTCGCCGGGCCCCGCGGAGTTGAGACTGAGAGGGACTACCGGTGCTGGGGGGCGTGATGGGTGTCTGTGTCAGTATAACGGAGGTTCTAGGGTCGGTGCCTTGCGGTGAGCCGCTTCGGACCTTTAATGTGTGTTTTCAGAACTTTTTCGGGGTCAGTTCGGACCGTGAGTCCCACTCTGTCCGACACTGTAACATAACGGACGTCCGCACTGAGCCAGCAGAGGGAAGAGGCGGTACCGCACAGCACGCCGACCAATCACTTCTCTTACACCACAGACTGAAGTGAGTGAGGACCAATAACAGGAGCGAGAACCTGTAGCCAATCCTGTATCACCTGTACCGAAGACCAACAGCATGGAAAGGCCTTCAGCCTGTTTATAAAGAGTTGTAGAGCAAATTTTAAAGAACTATAAAGTACGCAGTACTTGTCTGCTTACTGCACTTTCACTGCTGCTATACAGGAAGAATATTGAGTAATTCCACCTTTTGAGACACTTCTGAAGTCTGTACAAAATAAAATAGGTTTTATTCATCCCAAATGTCCGAGTCAACAGCCAACAAGTAACAACCAGTAACAAGATAAACTAAATAAATAAAAATAAAATAAATAAAAAAAACCCTCCGTGGATCGCTACCTTATTGTGGTGGAGGGGTTTGTGTGTCCCAGGGATCCCAGGGGCTATGTTGTCAGGGGGCTATTTGCCCCCTGGTAGGGTCTCCCATGGCAAATTGGTCCTGGGTGAGGGACCAGACAAAGAGCGATCCAAAAAGACCCCTATGAGAGAGCCAACAAGGGAACAGTTTACCCTGCCCGGGATAGGGTTACCGGGGCCCCGCCCTGGAGCCAGGCCCGGGGAGGGTGCCCGAGGGCGAGCGTCTGGTGGCCGGGCCTTAGTCCATGGGGACCGGCCGGGCACTGCCCGAAAAAGGGACATGGGCCCATCTTCCTGCAGGCCCACCACCAGCAGGAGGCGCCGTAGGGGTCGGGTGCATTGTGAGCTGGGCGGCGGCCAGGAGCGG
>VURO01015348.1:4358-26494 GCA_015108175.1 Pelvicachromis taeniatus
GCAAAACAAGAAACAACAAAACAAAAAAAAAAAAAACAGAAAACACAAAAAAAAACAAACACAAACAAACAACAAAACAACCAAAACAAAAAAAATAAAAAAAAAAAAAAAAAAAAAAAAAACACAAAAAACAAAAAACAAAGAAAAAACAAAAAAAAAAACAATAAAACAAAAAAAAAAAAAAAAAAAAAAAAAAAACAAATAAATAAAAAATTTAATTTTTTTTTTTTTTTTTTTTTTTGTATATTTGTGTAAAAGAAAAACCCCATCATGGCTGCCAATCAAACTAATAATTCTTGATGACAAAGTTAATATTATTTTTCTGAACAAAATCACCAACGCTAAAATCCCTCTATTACAAAAACAATCTGATGTTTGCTGTGGGAGTAAAAGTCAGGCTTGGTCATCGTATTATCAATTCTTGAGATACACTAAGAGTTTCGTACTTTAACTTGAATTCATTTAAGCTGCTTTCGGGGACTGGTCGTAACATCCATCTGTCACTGAAAATATAATATGACATGCTGGAAATCCAATGTGCAGTTTAGATACTGCACAAACGCCTTGTGCCACAGTACACGAACATATTTGAATATTTTCAGACTGAAGAGCAGATGTAGTGTACCAAAGTTTTTAGTTATAAAATCAAACTCGCTGTAATATCAGATCAGTGTTTTCTGGTTCAGACATTTCTACTGTTTTTGTTTCCTTTGTTTTATGTTTCATTCTTTTGCTTTTGCATTGTTCTGTTTCATTTTGAATTCAACCTTTTCAATGACATAAATGAAATTGATGAATTTGTCGATGATGAGATTAATTGTTCGGAAATCAATATTATTTTATTTATTCATTCTGATTCGCAGATTCTGAGGTTTGTTGTGCAGCATCTATTGTTTTGTGTTAAATTTGTATTTGTATTTATATTGCCATTATATTTACATTTCCTTTTGTTTGCACTACATGAAGGAGTATTGCTTTAATTTCGCTGTACCTGGACAATCACAGTAAAGAGTCTTGAATCTTCCGGCATGAAGTCTTTAAGGAGTAAACTGCTGGATTTGGAGACTGAAATGTCACATTTTCATACAGTGATTTACTGCAGCTGGAGGGTAATAGAAGGCTATTTAAATCCAAATCATATTTGTTCCGTTTTTAAAGGCTACCAAGCTGCAATCAAACCTCAGCACTGCTGCACACGTATGCTGTAAAAATCACTTTTATTTGAAAAGTATTCACTGATGGTCGCCTGTTGTCAGGTGGACTTGGACCTGGATGTTGACTGGCTGCTAGATGAGTGCTGGAAGAAAGAACTGGACTAAATAATACTTAACACTAGCATTTTTAAATGAGCAAACTGCTGCTTAAACCTTTGTCAGGCATGGAAACATGCTCTCTATGGACAAAAGTGTTGGGCCACAACTCATGATCTTTGAATTCAGGTGTTTTCACTCCCACAGGTTTATAGAAATCAAGCTAGCCATGTAGTCTGCCTTTCCAAACATTTGTGAAAGAAGGGGTCATTTTAAAGAGCTCACTGGCACTGTAAAAGGATGCCACCATTCAAAAAAAGTGGCAGCTTGATTTGTATCATGACAATGAAGGATTCAGAGGAAAAAATCAATGAAACTAAAAAAGTTACACTGTACGGTTGAAATTTTATACAGGGTGTATCAAAAAGAATAATTTGATTTCAAAGTGTTCACCGGCAACGACTGAAACATGTACTGTCAGAAACAGAGCATTGGGGGACATCACGTGGTTGCCTGTACCACAGCAGAGGCTGCAGTGACCCCAGACATGCTCTCAAAGGTGTAACTGACTATCGTATGGACGTATGCAATGTGTATGGAGGGGGACACATTTAGTGCTTGTGAACATTGTACATTTTATATGTAAATCTTTATATTCAGCGTGATATTGTAAAATTTACTGCAGTCTTTTGAAACTGGATCCTTTTTTTTTATACAACCTGTATTTTCAAGTATTTTAATAATGTCCTATGAGGGGTTTTTGCAGATAGCAGGTAGAGGTTACAATGCTCCACAGCTCATTCTATTTAGAGGAATTAGAAATTAGTCAGAAGCCTGAATGAATAATAGGGGAGGCTTTTTAAAGCTGTAAATATAAGCACATCCACAACAAACATGCTTTGCATTTAACATGGACACGCGTGGATCTGGCTGTATGATATGTTAGTCAAGTGGATTCTTTGCTCTAGTTCATCACTTATGCTACATAAAAACCCATCTGGACTGCAATCTGAATTTTTTTTGTTTAATTTTTTTTTTACAATTGTCATGTTCTTTGATAATGAAACAGCATTCCATTAAAAAAAGTATAAATCCTGCAACCCAAAACCCCTAAAGCGACTAGAGAAATGGCAGCAGTTGTTTTACTACTACTTTCACACAAGGTGTCTCTTTTCAACACATAATAAATGTGAGACTTGCTTCCCAAGGTCACACATACATGCCTTCATAGCCTTCATGGACCCCTGACTTTATCCTGGCTTATACAAAGTCATAGGCCAGCTGTACGTGCACGTACATTTTAAAATTCTGTATATGGGTTCTTCCTGCTTCCTGATGTACGATCACGCACTTCACTTTTTCTTTTTAGTTTAAAAAAAACCTACACATTAAAGTGTTGTTGTAAAGGGAAATACCTCTGTTCAAATAAATAGAAATAATACAATTTAAAAAAAGTAGTTAGGCTTTGCACTCCTGATCATGTTAGAGCCGTTGGCATGTCTGATAACTCACTGAGCTTATTTGCAGCTGTTGTGTACATCTGATACCAGAAGCCTGTGTAGAAATGATTTCCAATATCTGTCTGCATGGCAATCAATATCAGAAGAGGAGGGTGACTCTTGCTGCACATGCCGTTAAACCCACAGATTAGCATTTTACATGAACAACTTTAAACTCTGACCCTTAATGATTATGTATACTTTCTTTTTAGCTGATTATATTTTTTTAATTTTGCCATGTCTGGCCAGTACGTGCTATATTGTCAGCTTATGTTAGACTTTTAATGTCTTATGTACGGTTGATAATACATCAAAACAAAACCAGACAAAAAGTGCCATGTGCCACCACAAGAGCTTGTGCAAACCTTAACACTGATTCTATGTCTCTAAGCTCTGCTGGATGGATGAGGTGCCATTCCTCATTCCTCAAGATATTCCCTCATTTGGTGTTGATGGAAAAGTGGAATGCTGTCTGACATGGCAGCCCAAAATCTGCTGGGGCTTTGGTTGGTTTCAGATTTTGCGATTAAGAAGACAACAGCATACGATTCCCTTCTTGTACCCAGCTGTGAGACTACAAAAGTCTGGGTATTCTCACTGCATTGTAAAACAAAACAGTACTTCAAAGCAACTGGACAATAAATGTAGAAGTTTTCATCTGTGATGAGTTTTTTTTGATTCAGTGTTGACTTGTTTTTAGTGACTCTGTGAAAGCAGTCGGCCTGTTTAATTCCATGCAACACATAAGCATGACTGTATCTATAAAACATTCAAAACTTCTGTTTTGAAGCCACTGGATGAGTGTTTCTGCTGTCTGCAGTTTGGTTGCAAAAAATGGAAATGAGGAGGAAGGGCGGGTTTGACTGTGAAACAGCACGCTCATTGGCTAATGGATTGTTAGCCAATGAGCATGCAGTTAGTAATGAAGGAAGGTATTACCAAGATATACAAAACAGAATTGACTTTTTATTCAGTGTGACCCAAAGTAAGTGACTGAGGACATAAACTCAGAAGGTAGATGTTAATTCAATTCATTTCAATTTAATTTTATTTATATAGCGCCAAATCACAACATCAGTCGCCTCAGGGCGCTTTACATTGTAAGGTAGACCCTACAATAATACATACAGTGAAAAACCCAACAATCATATGACCCCCTATGAGCAAGCACTTCGGCGACAGTGGGAAGGAAAAACTCCCTTTTAACAGGAAGAAACCTCCGGCAGAACCAGGCTCAGGGAGGGGCGGCCATCTGCTGCGACCGGTTGGGGTGAAAGATGGAAGACAGGATAAAAGACATGCTGTGGAAGAGAGCCAGAGATTAATAACAAGTATAAGTATAGTTAGCAGAGGCCGAGTTGGAAAGCAGTTTTCCTATAGATTTCTACAGGACCGGAAACCTTCTGCTATCACCATCTGGTGGCCTTCAGACAGAATGTGGAGCTACATCCATGTTTTTATAGTCTTTGTTTAAAACAGTAGCCATTTTTAGCTCATCTGGCCAAAGGACCAACGAGCTAACGTGATGGCGTTGTCCGTCACAGAGATCACGACTTCAGCTAGCGCAAATGAGATCAGTTTGTGCTACACATGAGAGTTTGTGAGCATTCATGACTTGTAATTGTTTTTTTCTATTATTAGTTTATGCAACACCACTAACTGATGACAACAATACGTACCCCTTTCTATCTGTACTTCATGCATGACAATAACCAGTGAATTATGATCAGTCATAATGAACTACTGTGTCATCGTAGTCCAGGTCCAAAACTCTCCAAAATTTCAGTGACTAGTCGTGCCCAAATTATAATCTGTTTGAATTACTGCCATATAAATATATTCTGATTCTGACTGAGTCATCTATAAAGATGATGGTAAAAGTATCATTCAGTAGGTCTATGAAACATCTCACAGTCAAATTTGAAAACGAATATAAGTTTATAAAAAGCTTTACGTCCTGTAACAGTGAAAAATTTCAGTGATACCTAAAGTTAAAAATAACAAATCCTCATTATCATGCATGTACTGTAGGCCTATGTGTTTGAATGTTTTAAATATCGCTCTTAACATTTATAATACATTCAGTAATGCATATTAATATGACGGCCCGTGAACACTACCTTACATTAAGCCTTGCAGTAGTGTAAGATAGATCTTACATTTTTCCAGTGTAGCACACTGAATCATTGATATCCCGTCAGGATAAAGCAAATGTATATACAGTGACCTTTTCTTCTAACGGGACAAGCGGACCCAAATCATACCAACAAAATAGAAAAACCATGAGATCTCTTCACTGCAGGTTTAAGTGTTCTGGTTTTCCTTTAATTTGTCACCGCCGGCATGTAACAGTTGATTCTACTGATGCATTTATGTCTTTGGATTCGGTAGCTTTGAGTGTGTGCACAGGTGATAGATGACCACCGGGCCCTGCCATGCTTCTCCTTGCTCTCTGCTTTATGACAGCTACGGACCTCCAGATAAGATAAACCTGGCTGTGAAAACCACAACAAAGGGCCTGCTGCATATTCTCCTCTAAACACAAGCAGAGATACTGGCTTCTTACCGGCTAGATGCCGGCTTTCACAAAATCACTTCACTGCGTTTCTGTGTGGGTGGGAAAACGTGCTAGTGCATTTTATTGTTTTTAGACCTTCTTGTTGAAAACATCAGTTTGTGAACTGGTTTTTTTTTTGCCAAATAAAGTCACATTTTCTTCTTCTCTCAATATGGTGTAAAGATTTGTGTCTTTCAGGAGATTTACAAGAACGTTGTTGTTAAAAAAACAAAACAAAAACAGAGTATGAAAGCATATATAAGAGACGGAAGTCTCTTCAGGGTAACCACAAGCTCTCCAACATAGCATGCACCTTGAGAAACCGTTGCTATACTTTTTCCACGGTGAGCCTCTTCACAAGTTACTAGCACTCTAACATAAGAGCGCCTTGCAGGGAGGAGCGTGGTAGGAAACTATTTTCCCCTCATGCCGTATAAACTGTCTCTTTCCTACAGTGTAAGGAACAGGAGTAGAAATCCTGGAAGCTCAGAAAGGAAGTCGAAGCAATTAAAGAGCCATTAGCAGCACCTCTCTGAAAAAGCCATTAATCAAGAAGCAGCAGTGCTGCTCACAATGGCAAGCACAATGTACACCAAGGAGAATGAACGACGGATGATTAAATGAAAGATATCTCTATTTGTAAAGTGTCTCTCTTTGCGAGATACATGCGCAGCACTATAAAGACAGGTTCTATTTACGCCGAGAATGAAATCTGAGGACGAGTACTCGCCCCACGTACATTTGAACAAATAGCTCGAGCTCACTCCGCTAAAGCATCGATCTGGAAATAAGGTCTAAATACAAAAAGATAACATGAAACGGAGTCTCACTGTTTCTTAACTGCATTTAAGAGTTTAAAAGTTATAATACTATAAAACAATGCCAATCACCACTTTCCTATTTAAAGAATATTTATCATATCTGATGAATATAGTAACATTATATTTTTTACTTTTAAATTCACAGATTAGGCTAATTTTCAACTGCATGTTTTTCCAGTAGAACAAATATACAGTGTTCACACCTAAAGCCTGTGCCGGAAACTGGGAAGGTTAGCTTGGGGGTCTTTGGGCTCCATTCCCTTACAGGCCCAGTCAGGTTTGTCAATTCAGCTTCTGGAGACCAGCTGAGGGGCAACGCCTAGTCATGGTGAGCCTTTCTGGTGTTAAGGTTCAGCCCAGTCTCATGGCAGGTTGAAAAGCAGTCACGACCTTTAACCTATTGATTTGCATTTCTGGACACGTTTTAAAAAAAATGTTCTTCAACAAGAATTTCCCAACATCATTTTGTGTCCCTGAACACAATGTTTCCTCGGTCGGCTGTTGTAAGTACTGATTCTTGTGTGTGAATGAGAAATAAATATTTTGACTTGGTTAAGTTCAGGCAATAAAAGGACTGGGTTAGGTTTAGATAACGATTAAGATGGTTCGTGTTACAACACAATGGTTTGACAGACAGAAATATACATCACACTGAAATACATTGCCTAAAGATGTTGTCAAATTAAAAAAACAAAACATTGCTTTTCAAAAGTATTTGTGTGGTTAAACGTGACTGTGAGCTTCTGAAAGAAAAATTAAATTGCCCATCTACAAAGTAACATATTTTCTACTGTTTGATTGTTAATGGTGACTTGTCATAAACACACAAAACCGATCCTGAATATTCATGCAGCACAGCACAAACATCCACAGGTATATATGGTAATATGGTAAATATTATGCACCTTACCTGCCTACCTATGTATTATGTATGTATTTAAAAACATAACCACTCTCGCCCAAGAAAACTTGGAACAGTGCTGAACCTTCCCAGGAGTGGATTTGCCCAAAAACATCCTGATGATCCCCAAGACTTTTGAGAAAATATTCTGTGACCGATAAGACAATAGTTGAACTTTTTGAAAGGTCTGAATCACGTTACATAAAACTAACACAGGATAAAACGAACATTATACCAACAGTCAAACATGGTGGTGGCAGCGTGATGGTTTAGGCTGCTTTGCTGCTTCAGACATCTTGCTGTAATTAATGGAACCATAAATTCTGCTCTCCGCCAGCAAATCCTGAAGAAGAATATCCAGCCATCAGAAACACACACAATTAAAAAACAAAATGCAAAGATGGGCCAAAATTCCTCCAGAGCGATGTAAAAGACTCATTGCCGGTTATCAGAAATGCTTGATAGCAGTTGTTGCTGCCAAAGGTGGCACAAGCAGTTATTAGGTTTAGAGGACAATTACTTTTTCACATAGGGCCAGGAAAGGTGGGATAGATATTTTTCTAGTGTATTTTTTGTTTGCTTATATCTTTGTCTAATAGTAAGACTTGATGACCGGAGTATCGGAGAGAACCCCCTGATAAGGATAAGCAGAAGAGAATGGATGGATGGTGGAAGTAGTCAGGAAGGGGGGAAATACTTTTTCATGGCATTGTAAATAATTATGAAATGTTTTTTAAATATATGTTTTATACAATCTGCACACTACTAAGCTGCTTATTGTGGGATTATAACTTTTACTTCAGTAAAATGTCTAACAACCTTGTACACTTTGTTAAACAACTACTGAAGACTAAATTTAGTTTATATTCTTTGTCACTTTCCTCATAAGACATCTACAGTAGGACTTGTCAGAAAACACCAACGAAGATGATGCAGGAAGTAAGATGCTCTTCTCCTGTCACTGACATCTGCCTGTGCTGTCAGTAACTTCAGCTCCTTTAACACTACTCTGTTGTAGAAGAACAGGTCCATTCAGCACATTTGCCAAGAAGACCTTAGAGTGCTGAACTTTTACAAGAACCCCAAAACATCTGGCTGCTGAAGCTATTTGAATTTAATGGGAGCGATTTTTCAACCACTGATTTGATGTTGTGATGTCGAAAGCACTGAAGGGTTGATCAGTGATGTGGGATGCTTGGTCGAGTTCCTGTTTTAGACGTACTGCCTTCAGATCTTTTCAAACGTATTTTTCATTATGACGTGCCAATTTGAATTTCTTTAAGCACAACCTGAAAAAGCCAAGTTCCCCATAACTCCATGGCTCGACTCGTGAGTCACACTAGCTACACAGTCGCAGTCGTGTCACCCAACCTGCCATTTATTAACAATAACAAGAATACAGGCTTATGCCTTACCATCGCTGCTGTAATGGTAAAGTTCATGCTCATTTTGAAGGGAGAGAGATATAGAATTCGAATATGGGCATTATTGATTGCATTACTCAGCCATATTGCGCAAATTCTGTCAAAAGTATGGCAGCTGCACATTAATTAGGAGTATTGATAAAACATCAGGGGCTCTGCTGGTTCAGCAGGCCACACATTATTAAGGAAAGGTTAAGTGCCCGGCCGACATTTAATATCCTTCCTCAGTCTCCCTCTTTATGTCACACTTCCATGTCTTTATCTTCTCTTCCACCTCTTCGGTGCTCCCCTTTCAACGTTTTTCTCCTCATCTTCATGAACCCTCAAATCATAATTCCTTATATTGGATTTTTTTTTTTCTGAGGGTAAAGCAGCACTGCAAAGGAAAGTTTGTTTCCCAACCGTTCCCCACAGTCATCTCACAGATTTCTGCACACACACACACACACACACACACACACACACACACACACACACACACACACACACACACACACACACACACACACACACACACACACACACACACACAGCCCTCACTGTCATTTAGCAGCATCCTCTTCAGCAACACGCTTGCAAGATGGATGCCCTCTCACACGCATTTATCCGCCAGCGCTGTGGTGCTTTATTATCTAATTTTGACAGCCCGGTAACGCCCATTGTGCCGCTGTACTGCTGCCGACAGTTCCCCCAGGGACAGTCTGGGCAAGGCCTCTGCTGAACCCAATCGCAAAGTGCTAAACACGCGGCGCAGCTCGAATGCTAATTTACTGTAACCATTATGCTGAAAGACTTCCTGTCATTGCATCTACCCCCCTTCAGTCCCATCTTGGCCGTCCTCATCAACGCTCCCACCCCCCCAAAAAACCTCACCCCACACACAGACGTAAACAAACAGACTGGGCTCGCTGATTTCTTATTTTTCTCCAGTCCTTAAAAATCTGCATCTTCAATGCTGTCCAGGGTCCCAAGGTTTACTGGAGCTGATAAAAAATGATGATTTTGAGGGTGGCTCTCGGCGCCCGAGGCAGAGATGACAAGACGAGATTGAAATGTGTGCAGAGCTCTTCCAATCGTGGTGTGATGAGGGATGGCTGGCCGCTCGCTGTGAGGTCTGAGTGGATGAAGCATTAAGCCACCTTAGGATAAGTGATGGTGAGTTGATGAATGGTCTTAGTTAGCGTCGTCGCCATTCATCACAGCGCGCAGAATGATTGCGATTCATCAGATTCACGGGATTGCATTAGAATTAGTTCACGCTTGTTTTTCCACATCATCCCAACTGCGAGGCTTGTCAACAGGCAGTCACACTTTGCTCTGACAGATAATGACGAGTGACAGAAACGTATTTAGTTTTTCGCTCTGCGCTTTTAGGCTGACTCCGAATCTATAGCTTATTTTGAGGTATATTACTCGCAGTATGCATCCGTGTAAAAGCGTTAAATCTTCCATGAGTTGCAGGAATATCTCCTCCCCCTAGTGATCAGCAGAAATAAGTATAGTTGGATGGCGTTTTTCACATGTGATTCAAGCATTTTTCTTTTCTTGTCTTATACCAAAGTGAGATGGAAAACTCTGAAATGGACTGTCATCCCAAAGCCTACCATTCAACCTATGATGGAGTGGGAAATCAGGCATTTTCCTTAGAGCAATCGGTGCTCGCTGAATACCTCCGCTAGTGTTTCGAATGGCACAGGGGACGGGTTCTCCCCAAGGCATTTATGACCCATGCTACAGTATATTACGTTTCTCTGTGCGGAATTGGATCTTGTGTTTTTCTTGCTGTAAAATCAACATTCATCTTAGAATTCAAAGACTTTCCTGTTTTTTTTTTTTGTGGTTTTCTTCTGTCGCACCCTAATTTTTCCTTCTCTGTATCAATCTCAATTAAAAAAATAAATAAAATTGGGGATGAATTTAAACTCTTTGGTAACGCAGTGCAAGTATATGAAATCAGCTCTGACTTTGTTTTGCATTTCTTCCTGAAATGATCAAGTGTCATCATGCAGGAAATCATAGTTTTTTTCCCACCCCCCTCTTGCCTATTCACTTCCACATAAAAATTCAACAACAATCCTTCAACTCTCTGTGATTGCAAGATGAATGAGATGCTTAAAGAACATTATTCTCACTAATCTCTATGTTTTACCAAAACAATGAGAGGTTTTGACAGAAATTTACATTTTGGTTCAGGCAGTTGTCAAATGAAACTTGATGGCGTTAGCTCTCGTTGATATGAGACCCTTTCTGGTACTTTTTTCTTTTTTTTTGCTTTCACCTAAAATCGGATAATCGTCATTTGGTGTCCATGGTTTTACGACTGCAGTGCTTCAGCCACTGAATTGGTAATTTCTCTCCAATCCCCACCACCACCCCGCCCCCAAAGGCTCATCCTGCAGTCCTAACACCCCTCCTCTTTCCCAGTTCTTACATGCAGGCCCTGCAGTTGGTCAAATTGCCTAAACCCTGAGCGATTGTAATTTCTGAAGAGGCTGCTGAGTGGTACTTTGATGGAGGGGTGGAAGGAGGAGGGGAGAGCAGGACTGGAAAAAAAAAAAGAAAAGGCAGTAATGGCAATGGCATTGGGCATGTAGGAGCTAGAAGCTAGGTGAGAGCAGGGAGGGGTGTGGAAGATGAATGCACGGGGAGGCGGTGTTAAGTGCTCTTGCGGAGGAGTCGAGCCCTCCCTCTCGCTGGTCGCAGCCTCGCTCTCTGAGGTCGGAACCCCTTTGAAGCAATTACCCTTTCACCTGGACAAGCTCATCACAGAATCACTCCAGTCACCCAGCACACCACCAGCACAACCCCTACTCCAACAATGCCAGACTCCAACCGGGACCGCTACATGCAAGGGGAAGGAGGAGATGGTAGAAAAAAAAAAAAGCAGTCGGTGCACAGGCTCATCTGCGACACCTTTCAGTTTGCTTTACCCACGCTGACTTGTCTGTTTATCCATTGCTTAACGGATTCCATCCAATAGTGCAATGACTGAGAAGTGATCGCTGAGTTTAAGTAACGTTTTTAACATATTCCAACTGGCTTTGATGACAAGAAGCATCATCCACTTTACCTCATCCAAGGGCCCCTTTAGGGCTCCGCATTGATCACTTTGCAGGCCAACAGTGGCCACAGATCTGTAGTGTTAATGCCTGTGTCCCTGCAGTATTCTTCTGCATGATAGGTGTCACCATTCAGACAAAACCACCACAACAGCTCTGGTACAGAAGGGGAACTCAAACTATTCTAATATTTGCTTCTGTACTGATATATGATTAAAACAGTAAGAACTAAATCAAATGGAGCGGCACCTGAATGAGAAAAGTGCAGAACCAGATGAAGGTGAAAGCCAAAATGGATGTGATGTCACTTTTGTTTTGGGCCTGTTATATTTGTATTTGCTGAAAATGTAACAGGCTCACGCTGTGGTAATTGCAGGGAACATAAAAGACACAGTAATCATTTCTATGCGTCTGTCTTCAGGTCAGTACGTTTACACTGCCCAACTAACTAGCCAACTGCACAGGAGCTGCACATTTCTCAGCAGTTTTCTATTCTGAGTTATGAGACAGTTTCTTTGGCTCTGTGATGTTTAAATGGGCTTTTAACAAGAAAGTAATTGTAATTGTAGAAAACTAAACTGACAACGCTCTCCAGAGAAGCGCTTCACTGCTGAAAGCTACTGCTTTGTTCTGCGATAATTGCGACTATTTGTGGTTAAAGCTTAATTGGAACCATGACTCATCTAAGTAAAATTCAATTTAAAATATTTTAAATTTAATTCAAGTTTAACTTACGCGGTAATCCGGTGTACACTTTCCAAGGAATTTAACTCCACATTGCAGTGATCCAGTCAACAGCTGTTACTGGTAGCTGTATGCCATGTAAACACAGTTATACTGGTTAGCACAAGTGTAATGCATCCCTGAAACAGAATGCAATAGGTTGTAATTATAGCTAACCAATGCAATATCCAGTATTCTGCCAGTGCAGACATACAGTATGCGGTTTGCTCATTTTAGCTCTGACAGTCCTTGTTTGGACACAGCTGTTCCTGAAGACTTCTCATTTTCCGGCATTTCAGTAAAAGCAAATGTTGTTCAACATTTATTTGTTCCAAGTCCAAGAGAATCAGCTATGCGACCGCAGGAGCACACAAATATAAATGCAAACTGCAGCTAAGGATTCGCAGTTAAAGATTACATTTTTTTTGGTAAGTTTACTGTCAATGTCTTTACTACGTAGCTTTGTTTTAAAAACAGAAGAAAAAATATGAGAAAAATGTTATCGTTCAAAGGATTTTGAAACTCTTAAGAGAGCAGCAACAAAATGTCACACAAATACAGGAAGCAGGAAGTGAACAACCATAGTGAATAAACTATCAATCCAGCGGAAACAAGATTTTTGATGCCCTTTTGGTGTGTTATAATGATTTCTTTTTTCTTTCGTTTTTATTTAAAACCCTCAAAACACTAATGCATACATTGCAGGTATTTGGTGACATAAGCTTGTGCAGGTGTTTCTGTTTTTGTGTCCACCCATGGTATAAGCATGCGCTGCCCTCGACTAACCCCGCTGCATGAATTTCAGCAGCCACAGAAGTAAACAGGCTTCGCTGGAAGCCCTTGTTGTTCATAACAAGCATAAAACTCTGAAGACGGTGTCGAATATTGGCTGAATCAATTAACAGCGGGTTCTTCCTCACAAACAGACTAAAGGTGTCTTTTTAAGAAAAAAACAACATTTTACGCTTTTGAGATTTGACTCTAAGCACATGTTATTCTTTTTTTTTTTAATATATATATATCCAGTGAGGGATAATAACGTTAAAAGCAGGGCAACTCCTGTTTTTTGCCTCGTTTCAACGACATACAGATGCACTGAAGCTTTCTATTTGGAAAGTGTGCGCTGATACAGTATATGTATGCACACACACACACACACACACACACACACACACACACACACACACACACACACACACACACACACACACACACACACACACACACACACACACACACACACACACACATATATATATATATGTGTGTGTGTGTGTGTGTGTGTGTGTGTGTGTGTGTGTGTGTGTGTGCGCGCGCGTGCAGCTGTGTATGCATGAGTTTGTGGCTGCCTGTCTACAATTTGGGCTCACACATCGTCCTGTCAGGGGTCTGTGCAGCTAATCTTTATGCACTCTGTGACCTCCTCGCTGCAAACCCTGCTAAATATATTATTCCCCTGGGCCTTTCATTGCTGCTTGGTGTCAGAAATCAATATGTATGAGGCGCGTAGATGGGAATTTCTAATAGATCTCTGCGGCCCTGCGCTGCTCTTCAATATCTGCCTTGGACTATTAGTGCCGGCTCAGTGGCGGTGAAATAACCGAGATAATCTTTTAAGGTACCTTTCTTAAGGTGGAACGGCAACTCCTGCTCTGCATCCTCCTGCCTACACTTGAATGCTGAAGATGGATTTATTGTTTTGGGGGATTTATTTATTAATTATTTTTTTCCAGAAGCCACACACATGCTGGTAGAGATTTGAACTTCCTTTTTCTTGTTTTTTTTGTTTTAACAATAGTTGTTATTTTCTGATAACTTTAGTAAAATATCAGCGTGCGCTTGATGATTTCTGCTTTCACATTATATATAAAACTACACGGCAAACAGAAATGATCTCTACAACCGGCCACGCACTCTTTCTTGCATAAATATCTGTGTATAGATTTTTTTACTCCCTTCCATCCATTCGAATGCTGATGTGGAGAATCATTTTTGTTGTGTGCCTGTGCGTGTCAATGTGTGTGTGTGTGTGTGTGTGTGCATGTGTGTTTAGGCGCAAGGATGTCTGGAGGGATGTGCCACAGTGCTAATTGCCCATATTCCTAATGTGGGGATGATTTGCTGCAGCACTTAGCGGCAGAGGCGCATGAACCTGACTCTAGTTTCTGTCTCTCTTCCCTCCACCACCTACAGTGCTTCCCACCCCCACCCCCACCCCTACCTCCATCTCCCTGCCTCTCTCTCTCTCCCCACTACATTGAGGAGGAGAAGAAGAGACATCCGGCATCGGCAGGCAGTTATGGGATTGGTGGGAGAGGCGGGGGAGGGTGGTGGTGGTGGTTGGCTCAGACAGCGTGTGGTCTCGAGGGAGGGAGAGGCTGAAATTATTCTACGGTCACAGGCTCTCCCCCTCCCCCCCCCACAATCTCCTGCCGAGGTCCTCGGTGTATAATCCTTGGCACTCGCCTGCCTCGTATATCTGCCGTCCCTGAGACAAAGGTTATATTTCTCTCCTCCAGGACCACTGACCGGTGACCAAAGACCACATACCTGCGCTGTTATCAGCACATTATCAGCCTCCGTAGTGAGGAATTAATCACACCGATGAGATTAATTTTTCAAATATTTATCATGTATATTTGTTCAATTAATCCAGGGACGAATGACGACACAGGTATAGGTCATTTAAAGGCAGCAGCCTATCTGAAGTGTCTCGATGTGCTCGTTAACATCATTTGTGCTTTTCTGCGTTCTCAGGTTGCTGCTTTTCTTTTGTTGGTGTGTTGGTGCAGGCATGCATGTTGTTTCAGTGATTCCCCAATACAAGCCCACCACCCTGGATGTGAGCACCCATAAAATTAGAATGATTACTGGTCTCTTGTTCCTTTTTTGCCCCCCTCCAGACTCTCCTTGCCTCAGTCATTACCTAATCCTGCTGAAGCCACATGATACCGACCGGCAAGGATGGATTTATTAAGAGATATTTACTTGTAATGCAATTCCTATCCCCGTGCCATTTAGAAGGTTGTGGAGGCTTGGGTTTTATTAAACTCTTGTTTTTTAATGAGTTAGGTGATTGAGCTGCAGCAACCCTTAAAATGCAGTAAATGGTTCAAATCAGAAGGAAAAATACAATGAAGGAATGAGATATATGAAGAAAGATAGACAAGAGATTGGGATAGGGTCGGGATGCAAAATAAAATTATGAAAATACAAAAAATGACATAAAAATAAATCTTCCCTTGCTTACTCTGATGGGCCAAGATCAAGTTTGGGAGATCCAGACACACAATGTGGTCATGACGTCTCTCTTTTACAAACACACAAGCGCACCGAGCCCTCCACTCTCACGCTACTTATCTCGATAATTACCTCCCTCAGGTACTGGTACACAGGGCTACACCACGCGCACGCTGCCATCAGGGGCACTGCGCCAGGAAGAGCAGACGGCAGCCATTCAGGGGGCAGTGAGGAGAAAAGAGGTGGAGGACTGATGATGTGCGCTGGTGTGTGGTTGTGTGTGGGTGGTGGGGCTGGTAGATTTGTGGTGGTGTAGGAAAACATCAGGGGGAATTGGCTTCTATAAGACAGGTGTCGTGGCAGGCGTACGGTTTCCTAATTACGCAAGGTCTCCCACCGCCATTAGGAGCTGTCAGCAACACGAGGGAACGCTAGCTGCTAAAGAACAACAGTCCACTCCAATCCACCCTGTGTGTGTGTGTGTGTGTGTGTGTGTGTGTGTGTGTGTGTGTGTGTGTGTGTGTGTGTGTGTGCAAGGTTTTACATAGGGATTATGGGATTTGACCTGAATTGACTTTTTTCATTGCCGCCTATGTGTAGTGTTGCTGGACCAAGACATTATCATGAGGAATGAATTCATAAATGTGTAGACAGCAGATGCAAAGAAGTGCATGCTAGTTTAGGTTTATACTAATAATTTGTCTTACACTTAATAATACAACCTGTAACTAAAGGGGGTAATGAATTAAATTTAATTATGAATAAAAGTATTTTATTTGAAATGACAATGTAATTATATTTACTTAAAAATGCTTAAAGGTAGGTACACTAAAATAAGGGGTTAACAACTCTACTTAGTACAGGAAACAAGGAAATAATGAAACTTTAAGTAAATTTAACGAATTAGTGATTACAATTAGTGTGCGGTTTCCAGGTAATTTAGCAGAAAAACAAACAATATTTTCTCATCTTACATCATAAATATGCTGTACTTCTCCAGGAGTGGATTAATTTAGCCTTTTCACAAATCTTTATTTAATATTCATTATGCTGATGTGCATGATGGATGTTCGAATATTCAACTTTCCTTTTATTTTACCAGTATAAATGTGAGAGGGACTGTTCTCCCTTCCTAACTTGCAAGAACAAATAAATATCATAAAAATTTGCAGACCTCAGTGACTTTTAATGATGGAGCTAAGTCTAACTTTTTTTCTTTCACAATCTCTGTTCAAATAGAACTTTTAAAAGGAGTGCATAGGAGAGCCATATCTCCTTTCCTGTAAAATACCTGGAAGTTAGCTAAGGTTAAGCCACCTGCACTCCGAAATGTACAGCTTACTTACAAAGTAAGAAATATTGTTCTTCTTTGCAGTACTTAAAAAATATACTTGGAGTATATTTTCCTCTAAAATATCCACAATTTATGTGCTACTTAACATTATTTTTGCACTACCTAAATTTGCTTACAATGTGATTAGTACTCAATTTATGTAAAGTACATAAAGTTATACAGTAAGCATTAATTAAAATGACTCTCAAACCACCCAAATTTACTATATTATCATTATTTCTGTACTTCCTGTAAAAACTGACTCCTTAACCCTGTTTTCTAGTGTACTACCTTAAAGTATTTTTTAGGTAAATAAAATTACTTAATTACAGGGGAATTGTGCCCTAAATTATGGGCTGTCTTATAAAGTACTACCAATGATTCAAATCTAATCCTGAAAAAACAGTTGGAACACCCGCCCCCGAAGAAAGCAATACATTCTTGAATCTTAGCTTGTGAATTTGTGTGGTTAATAAAACAGGTTTAATCAAACATATTGTGAGTTTAAGGTAATCCCACAAAATTGTACTCTTACTGTAAATACACTCTTGGTTTAGACATTGCACCGCAGTCTGCTCAGGTCAGTGTCCATGCCACGTCTGTCTCAGTATGCACCTCTTGTGTCTAGCTTGTAGTTGAATGGATGAGAGTTTTGTCCCCTTTGATGTTGTGTTGCAGCTGCCATGGGATGAAATTTATCAACTGGGCAACATGCCAAAGTGAGTTTCTAGGTCTGCTCCCACAGTACTGAGTTTTACATCTGCACCTGTTTACCTGCTTCAGTGAAGCCACAAAAAACCTCAAAAAAAACAACAACAAAAAAATATAAAGGAGCTGTCACTCATGTCAGTGACGTAACTCAACAATGTATGTCAAAAGAATAAAAAGTAACCAAACACATGAGTAATTACTTTTGTCAGACTGTGAACACATTCCACTGACTAGAACACAACACTTCTCCTTCAATCTAACTATGGATACTAATCAATAAACCTTTTGGCCATTAGTGCAAACAGTAAAACCTTGTCATTCACACATAAGCTAGGTAAGGCTAGTGGCTCTGTAGTGTATTGCTTTACATATTTGCCTAACAAGCAAATGTTTCCCAGTTTGATCCTGGGGAAGACAGGAAATCCCTTTGTGTCAGGGTGGGCATCTGTATAAAAATATCAGCCAAATCAAACATGTTGAGCAACCTGCTCTTGTCACCCCCTATGAATAAGGGAGCAGCTTATTCATAGCATTTAAAATGGTCACCAAGGCCTATTAGACCATTAGACCTCTTGATAACCTCACTTGGAAAAATGTGTGTTCTCCAACTGGTTGGGGAGAGGTTGCTGGAGGTTCCTGTTTGCTGCCAGAGAAACTGGTTGCAAGTAGGGCGGTGCACCAAAAACCTTTGTGATTGCTTTGATCGCTTGTCTGACAGATTGTCTGGGTCATCTGCAGTTTGTGTGGAAGAAGCTGACTTGTTTGCAAACACTTGTCATTTACTTTCTGAGCTGTAATAAAATTTGAAAAAGTTTAACGAAAACTGGAAACAGAGAATATTTGCATTCAAAATAAAAGTTGTGCTTACTGCAAATGATCTGTTTCAAAAGGCATGACTTTAACTTTGAAGGCAAAGAGTTTATGTTTCAGGTTTGCATTTGACTTTTTGCAGTTTCACTTACAGTTTCTAAAGCAACTGGCAGCTACCAGGTCACTGACCAATCTCCAGGCCTGTCTGGGACTTTAGGATTTGATTTCACAGCAACTGCCAGTAAGCACTTGCTAAACAATCAGGGAAATATTTCCCCCCACAGCCACTGGTTGCTAGATGGTTGCTGAAAGTTCTCTAGAGTTAAGCCTTAGCCAGCCTTCTGTGTGTACATATACCTGATTGTGTGGGTCTTCCTCCAGATTATATTCTCTCTTTGCTATCCTACTTCCAGATCTAGTCCCTTAATCATGTAGCAACCACCCTGATGTTGAATCTTCATGCTTTAAATGCAGATCATTACCGGGGCGCACCACTCTCCAGGGGTGCCTAATATCTTATCTGCCATAGTATCCACATAGTCTGATAGCCCCCCTGGTTCATTTCCTGTGTTGTGCCTAGCCCTGGACTTGTATGCTCAAAAGTCAGTTCCTCTTAACACGTCCACTTCTCCAGAGTCTGTGAAAATATCCACTGGGAACAGTTAGGTTTAGCCCTTCCTGGTGACTCCCATCATGTTAGCGAGGCTCTGGCTTGAGTCTCTTGCCAGGTCTTCTTCTTCTGCCTAGACAGCAGGCCTTCTGCCCAGGGCTTCAGAGGGCTTCCACCACTGGCTCAGTTCAAAAGGGATCTGCTGATTTCCTGCTAGGCATCTAATGCATTCTGCTCCATTGTTGTTGTTGACTTTCTGCCTGGCCTGTTCGAGGTGCTCCTGTTGCCCCTGCTCTTGCCTGCCTACCCTCTGGGTTGTCCACCTAAACATCTTCGCCTGTCTACTCTGCTTTGATATTTGGCTAGGCAAGCCTGTTGAAAAACCTACCTGACTGTCTTGTTCCCTATGTGGCTGATGTTTGCCTGTCATTCAGCCCTTAGGCCATCGCCCTGAGATCTCCTGTTTTACAGTACTTAAGCTTTTGGACTCTCTCCCAGTGCCTGTTACCGTCTGCTCATGGTTATTATAAAAAATCTGTTCCTTCCTTTTTCTTTTATGTGGGACCTTTTGGGCTGATTGCCATTACTGTCATTTGCCTGCTTAGTTTGTATTCACTGACCACTGTGTATGACCGCTTCCTGGGAATAAAATCTTGCATTGTTGTGGACCTTTATCCTGGCCTCTTGTGTCATTTATTTGGACTGATCTAAAGATGGCAATAAACTCCACTAATTCAACAACATTTCGACAGCCCGTAGTGAAACGGTAAATTAACAAAATATGCTAGAACTGCTTTCACTTAACTTTTCAATGGTTTCCTGTATAAGATATATTTTATTAAGGATCTTTATCGACACATCACATTTGAGTAGTCTTTCATGGTCAAAATTTCAAACTCGCACTTATAATTGCATGTGCCCATTGTCACAGACTGTTTTTATCAGCAGCTTTACCAACTTATCTTTGATAAATTCCACCTTACAATAGGCGAGGGCAAGGACAGGTCGTAAGTCACACAAGCTGCTATTGAGGAATTTATTAAAATATGAAAAAAACATTAAATGGAAGTACAAGAAAAAGAAATGTTTAAATTGTAAGTCCACATGTTTAACTTTGTTAACATGCTAACCATCTGCTAAAGATCGATATGTTCATATTATTTATTCTAAAGATTTGCAAACATAGCACCTTGAAGGGCTGTTGCTAGCTCTTCTTATTGCACTTGCCTTGCACCCTTGCCTTGTTTTTCCATTATACGGCAACAGGACAGAAGTGTCCGTTGCCGTGGCAGGTGACATAATCACATGACTTCCAAACATTATTTGAGTGCCATCTTACGTCCAGTATTTAATCTTGTCTCGTTATGCTTAATTACCGTGTGGTCATGCCCCAGCACATGCAGTGCCAGCCACTGGTTAGTTTTTTATTCCAAAAGGCAAACATATTAGTTGTTTTTCATTTTTCCACTTTTTGTCAAAGTTTGTTAGTCTTTATATTGATAACATGATTACTATTCCTTATATTGAGGTAATGCTTTTTATTCTTTCACTAACAAATTCAAAAACTGTGGCCAAAAAGTAGCCGGTAATGCACAGAAGTACTCAACTGTATTGAACAGGTCAATCACAGTAGGTACTGTATGTCAAACTTACGGCATAGAATTACAGCTGAAGTATAAATTCACAACTAGAATACTATTTGAAAAATAAACTTTAATTTGACTATTTCCAGTTTTGGTTGAAGAAAACAACATAACAACTAACCATATGCTAGAAGGTAAAGATAACCCATTTGCATCCACACCATTTAACATGTTTACAAGTGACACACGTCATGCATCACTGACCACACTTACTCATCTAGCTTAGAAGACTGTCTTACATGCTGAAAGAAGGAATAAAGCAATACCCAATGACGACTTGGGAATGAGACAGGTTGATGTGCGCTTTAACCATGTTCATAACGTGATTACTGGTCCAAGATACACGTCACAACCTTTGTTAACTGTCCGCCATCAGATACACAGCTAAAACAAAGAGAATCATTTCAAGTAGCAATGTGAGAACATCTGTGGATGTAATTTATTGTAAGAACAGGAAAGAGAGCATTGGTACAAGTCTACACTATATGTTTATGCTTTGGGTTTATGTATGCTAATAGGAGGCAAATAGCTCTAAATACACCTGAACAGGCAGACAGTATTTTTTCCCCTTTAACTCCTCTTGAAGAGCTAAACAAGCCACGCTGGACGCAGACAGCTCTCTGTGGAGCTACACCATAGTATGGCAGCAGGTATCAGACACTCGCCCTACATCACACTGTGTTGTCTACCAGCTCATCACAGCTGCTGTGGTGAAAGCACAGCACACCGGTGCACACGCAGACACACATACTCATGCACACCTCTGTCTCTCTGCCCGTCCCTTGTGCCTTCCCCTTTAAAGAGACACACGGGTGGCTGCACTCCACTTGACATGTGGGCCTGTATTCTCACCTTAGAGACGGAGGATGGGCATGGTTGCACGCTTTGATGGCTTAATTATCGCTGTGGAAACAGGAGTGGTTAGAGGAAGGAGCAGAGAGAGGGAGAGAGGGTTATGTGCAAGTATTAGCAGCAGTAATAAGCCTGTAAGGATCGTTAGTGTGAGGGTAAAATGGGACAGTAGTCCCATAAGACATCTCAAATAAATGCTCAGGATGAGGGTAATGTTGATGCTTATTTAGGCTCACTAAATAAGAATATATGTGTTTTGTTTTTTGTAGGGCTTTTGCTAATTTTATTATTAAACCATACTAAAAATATATACTTTCTTTATAAAAAAAATAAAGTTTTTTTTTATAAACAACTTCAGCAAATAAACCTAGTGCTGAAATATGCAATCACAGCATTAACATAACTGAGCTACACTGTTGTCACTGTGTATATCTTTATACCAACACCTATTTTTTGGAAAATTAGAAAACATTACTACAAAGTGCTATCATAATCTTAGCTCTGTTGGTGGCTGTGCTAAAATGTGATTCACTATTTACTGGGCATAGACCACACGCAGATTCAAAGGATATGAACATTCGTTAAATGATGAGCTAATTTACGTGTGAGATCAGCGCTCAGCAAAGATCCAAACTTCAATATCTCCACATGAAAGCACAGACCAGCATAGAAAATTGGTACCAATGATGATTTCCCCCCCCCC
>VURO01015348.1:35895-47599 GCA_015108175.1 Pelvicachromis taeniatus
TGGGTGGGGGGGTCCCCCCCCCCCCCCCCCCCCACACACACACACACCCTCAGTCTTTCATTGCTGGGAATAGGGCTTTGCACTCTGAGAATTCCAGTAATGCGCCTTTCCGCCATGCAGCTGTGATTTGAAGCACACATGCGCATTTCATATTTATATGTGTGTGTGTGTGTCTGTGTGTGTGTGTTGGCTTTCGCTGTATTTTGGCATGTTCAAAAGTGCCTGGAATCTCGCCTGTGTGTCTCACCTCTTTGGTTTTATTCATGAACACTTCTTCTTCATGTTGTTTTTCTTTTGGGTGCTGCTCTTTTGAAATGCACTGCAAAAGGTCCTGCAAATGTGCCGCTGGGCCACTGTCTCAACTTACAGAATTTACGGTCATTTGCAAAGTACCGTGGTGGTTGACAGATATGCAGAGGGAGAGAGTGTGAAGCTTTGGAGGCTGTGGGAAGAGGAGAGCAGGTGCAGTAGCAAGCTGGTGACAATACTGCACGAGGAAGTCATTTTAACAACCACACCGTAGCGGCTGGGGCCAGTGGCAGCGATCAGCTCTGCTCCGTCCCCCGCCAGCCACCTCCTCATCATGCACACACACACACCTCTACCACCACTTCAACCCACCCAACCCTCCGCCCCACTGCTGTCATCTCCTGGCCTGCCAGTCACGCAGCTGCACCCCCCCCCCCCCCCCCCCCCCATGTCGATCATGCATGACATGGAGGTCAGGAGCAACCAGCGGTGAGGCGAAGTGCCTCTGCGGACGCCTTCTTCCATCGGCCCCTGGGGGCGCGACTGCGGTCTGCCGCACGCTTTGGGAAATTACCACACATCTTTTGTTGCTAAGTGCACGGGTGAGTGATGAACAGAAGCGGCCTTTGGCAGGTGCTAACTGCAGAGGTGTAAAAGGATGTTGGGGGGGTTTGGGTGGAGGTGGTAGGTGGGGTGCAACAAGTAAATAAATAAATACACATTTTTTAAAAAAGAGGAAAAGAAAAGAGAGAGTGGTGAGAGGAAAGTGGTGGCTGGTGGTGAAAGGATATTAGGAAGGAGGGGAGGATGGGGCGATGAGGAGGCTGGAGGGAGGAGGCACATAAGCGTGGGGAGCCGCAGCCTTCTGATTAAGGGCGAACGACTGCCGGCTGAGGTGGTGGGGGCGGAGGAGGAGGAGAAGGAAGAGAGGGAGGAGGGATACAGAGAACCAGAGTGAGGGAGAGGGAGAGACGGGGAGAGGAAAAAGGGGAAAGAGAAAAAGGAGACAAGAGAGGAAGGGGGGTGGGGGAGGGGCAGGAGGGACAATTTAACGAAGCTCAAAGGCTCTGCCGTCTCTGAAAAAAAGCAAGAAAGGAGACAGGCAGACGTTGAGGAGATCGGGACGAGCTCGTGGCTGGTGTTAACAGCCTGTTAGCTCTGCCCTTGCTTTTCTCACTCTTCTGCCTCTTTGTTTGTGATTTGGGGTTGAGTTAAATTTTGGCTGTAAGCTCTGAAAACAGAACTAGAACTTGTTGATCATCCACTTTACCCCCACCTTCCAACACATTAAAAAGATAATAATTAAAGGCTTAATTGCCTTAAAGAAGTTGGAAGATATGTCAGTATGTCATGGTGGAAGCATTTTGCAAATCTTACTAAATCATAAGTGTTTACAAGCAGATGCAAACCAGATCTTTTTGTAGCGCTTACGTTGCCACCTTATTGTTTTCCTAGACTACGTCATCTATGTTGACCTAGAAGAGGGAAGAGCACAAGCAAGCCCAAAGACAAGAAAACTCAGACCAGATCAGGATGTCAGTAATCAACACACACACACACACACACACACACACACACACACACACACACACACACACACACACACACACACACACACACACACACACACACACATATATATATATATATGTGTGTGTGTGTGTGTTTAACAAATTCATGCTGAACTTAGAACAAGTGCCATTTAACATTATTGAGGAGAGGGTGCAAAACCCACGATCACTGGATGAGCGAGAGAGAGAGAGAAAGAGAGCACCTGTGTCATTGTTATGCCTGTTGCCTGGTAACAACATTCTTCGCTGTGCGGCGAATGGAAGCCATGCATGAAGAAAGCTTCATCTGAGAGAAAAAAAAAGAATTCCATATTTCATGGATGTTTTTGAAGATGGCCTTTCTGTTTGGGATCTATCGCCTCTGTGAGGATTTCAGCACAAACAGGTGTTGACAATGAAATTAGCTTAGAGTCACCCACAGCGTACCACGGCCTCAATATCTCAGTTGGCAGAGGCATTTCAAATGACTGGCTTTACCTGCTTGTGAACACGCAGAGACACAAAAACACGCATGCATTTTTACTGTGCTGAGGTCTAAATACACTCTTACAGTTTATTTTGACTCTGAGTCGCATAGGGTTGCATATGCGACTGCACTGTTCTCTGTAGGAGCTTCTTAAAGTCAGCGGGGCTCCTGAATGGCTGTGCTTCTTAAGATTGAGGTTTCTGAGATCCAGGATCCTTTGGAGTCTACCAAGGGCTGTGGGTTCATTCAAAAAAAATTTGAGGATGTCTTTTTATAATCTCTGGTGGCATGGTGGTGTGGTGGGTCCTGGGTTTGAATCCACTGGCTGGCTGAGGCCTTTCTGTGTAAAGTTTGTATTTTCTCTCTGAGTACTCTGGCTTCCTCTCACAATCCACTGACACACAACTTAGGCTAACTGGTGATCCTAAAATTGGCTGTAGCTGTGAGCGTGAATGTTTGTCTCTCTGTTTTAGGCCTGTGATAGACAGATTGCCAATCTCCACCTACTGTGCATATAAATGGAGATAATTTATCTGAAGTTTAGGATGGGACCAAACTTTATACACTTCCTATACATGTACATCTATAAATGCCTGCCTGTTTTTTCATGTTTCGGTGACCCACCTCCCTCCATCAATCTCTCTCATTGGTCCTAAGGAGGATCTACCCAGTCTGGGATCCAGTTCTGATCCTCGTGACGCACAAACCAGTCTTAGGCCTAGATTATTGGTTACCTTCCATCTGTCTTATCAGAAATTGTGTATAATGTTATTTTGTCACCTTTGGATGGGGCAGAAGTTTGCAACCTAAGAGCTCTCTAAGCTGTTTAATACTGCGGAAGGGTTTAATCCAAAAACCATGAGCATCGTCCCTAAACCTAATCTCTCAATAGTAAGGTAACACAATTTTTTGTCTCAGACTAGACCTCCAGTCTCCTGCTGAAAAGTGAGATGTGTGCTACAAACTACCAAATCTACCCCCTGATGTGGATTTTGCAGCTGTTTTAAAGTGAAGCTATATAGTATGTATACCTACATAATTTCTGAAACCCTTATATTGATTCTTTAAGCTAGTCTGCAAAAACAATCATTATGGTTATCCTCTTGAAAGATACAATATCCAAACCATCTTTACTATGATGCTATGAACATACTTACTTTGATCTGATACTATCACAGAATTACAAATACATATAATTTCTGCTTTTATCCAAACCAAAAGCACAATCCACTGTGTTTTTATTAGCAAGCTTGGTGTTGTGTGACAACAGTATTAATCATTTCATGTAACTACTATGACAACCCTTTCCACCATTGCTTTCAGTCTGCCTGTCTATGTGGCAGCTCTTTTCTGCAGGTACTGCAGAGGAGGCAGACTTTGTCCACAGTCACCAGCGGTGGCAACACCTGGGCCCAGTGTGCAGTACTCTACAAAAGTCCTTAAAACTCAGTTGCTTGATGGGTTGTTTCATCAGTTTAAAGAAAATGTCTCTTAAATGCCATTTGTGTGTGCATCTTCCTTGTCATTACCGCTGTGTGTTAAATGTGTGCATATTCCTCAGAATAAAATCTTACTATAAAGACTGCATCAGCCTGTGTGACCAGGTATGTCTTTCCAAAAAGTAAGATGTGAAACCACTTTTTCTGGTTTCACATCTGTACCTTTGTGATATTTCCTTTACAATATACATTTAACTCATTTTTGTTTAGGATGGCTGCGCATGAAGATTGAATTGGCATGTTGCCTTTAGGCAATCATTTTGACAAAAGTAAAAATACTTTATACTGGTAAAAATATTCACTCACCCATACAAATCATTGAATTCAGGTGTTCCAATTACTTTAATGGCCACAGGTGTATACATTCAAGCACCTAGGCATACAGACTGCTTCTACAAACATTTGTGAAAGAACTGTCGCACTGAATTCCAGGGTGATACCATGATAGGATGCCACCTGAGCAACAAGTTCAATTGGAAAATTTCCTTGCTACTAAATATTCCACAGTGAGCTGTAAATGGTGTTATAACAAACTGGAAGTTACTGGTAATGACAGCAACTCAGCCACGATGTGGAAGGCCACATGAAATCACACAGCGGTGTGAGCGGTTGCTGAGGTGCATAGTGCACAAAGATGGCCAACTTTCTGCTGAATTAGTTGCTGAAGACCTGCAAACGACCTTCACGTAAACTTCAGATAAGGTCTAGAACAGTGGTTAGAAAGCTTCGTGGAATAGGTTTCCATGGGCGAACTGCTGCATCCAAGCCTTGCATCACCAAACACAATGGAAACCGTCAGCTCATTGTGCAATTTTGAACGATAAATATGTTTAATTTCTACACCTGTCAAATGAACTGTCAAAGTCTTTTTGGGATCATGTTTAATAGTCAGAAAAGCCTTTAAGGTCTTGTTCATGCTATCCATATACAGAACACTTTCACCTAGTGGGTCTGTTTCAGATTAAAGTGAAACTATGTAGCTGTAGAAATATGTAGATTTGTCAAAAGTATATTGTCCAAGGACTTTATCACTCAACATACAATTTTTAACCTTTGCAGCTGACTCCTAGGGGTTTCTTCCATCTTTCCTTTAGCCAAATCAGGATATCAGCATTTCTCAGGTGTAATGAAAGATCAGAAAATCCTTGATTTAACAGCTTTCCTTTAAATTTCACCATCAGAGTTAAAAGTAATAGAGGAAAGAACTAACAAAAAATAAATGAGCATTTTAAAAAAATAATTTCAATAATTCAGTTTATATTTCCACAAAAGTCTCTTCTAGGTCTTTGTCTGACAGTGGTTTTACAATCTGTTTCTGTCTTCAGTGTGGAGGGTACAATGTGTCCGTCTTTGCTACACTGCTCCTCGGGGACCTTCCACTGTAAGCCTTGCTCGTGAAGTATGAAAGCTGGCCCTTGCTGCAGCTTCTTTTACTCCCATGACACACCCCCATCTTTGATGGCTGTTTGTACCAGAAATCTCTTCCTACCACCACCACCACCAGCAGCAGCCCCTATCTACAGTAATGTGCAGTCAGTCAACAGTGGCAGACCGTTTTGATTTTCAAGGGATGAAAAGGTTAAGCAAATTTACAAGCTCACCTTGCTCTTAAAAGCATGTTTTTAAAATGTTATTTTACTGGTATGTGTTGCACTTGTTTATGTTCCTATTTCTCCAGTCAGTTTTATTCTGCAAATACATATCAGTGCACTGTTGTTGTCTAATATTTTCACATGTAAATACAGTAAAATTAGCCCTTAAGATATTTTGTGGTGTTTTGCCTTTATTGCACCACTTACTGTCAAGCCACGGGTAATTTGACAAAGAGAAATGATACAATAAATGTCATCACTATATTACACCATTTTTTAAAATTACCTTCATTGCCCAAAGGATGCTTTTGCAATTACAGGTCACGGATTGACATATTTGTCACTGTTTTGCTTTGAAGACAGCTCCATTAATAGAGGTTAAAGTGGCAACTTTATGTTGCTCAGGTCCTGCAGTGCACAAGCACTACCTGACACTACTTAAGAAACATTGATATATGACATTTTCCAATCAATTAGTTTTCTTCAAAAAATAAAATGAAATAAAAGGAAGCATGGAAATGCTCACATGAAAGCGACAAACAGAAGATTGTACAACAAGACAGTCTCCATGGATGGTGGTGCACTGAAATAAAGCCCTGCAATTTCTGTCATGCCGTGTCTAAAGGGAAATTGAATGAAATGCTCTGCAGAGGAGGTGGTGGGTAACACATACAAGCCTCAGTGTGAGAGTGCTGTCTCTGTGGACCAGGTTTCACTTTACCCTCTCTGAGGTCAGATTTCACATGCTGCTCGACACCGCAGTGAAGGTTGGTCCTCTAATGGTGCATGGAGAGACAAAACTGGGTGACATGTTGAAAGAAATCTGGCCTGGTGTAACATTTTTTACATTTGCTCTTATTTAAAAACAGCATATTTATTCAGTTAATTAAAATTATGACTGTATGTGAGGGAGGGTTGTGTTAAAGCTAAACTTTTATTTCCAGATTTCTCTGTTTGATGGACACAAACATGGACACAGATCTTTCTTCTTCTTCTTAATATTAATTCTGGCTGTGCTGTAGAATACAATGACTTCATTGTGAGGCAGATTAAATATCATTTTTAATATCATTCTCAAATGTGTCTCATTTAAACAACATTCACTTGCCACTTCATTAGGTACACCTGTTCAACTGCTTTTTAGCACACATATCTATTGTTTGTGGCAACAGCTCAATGCATTCATGCAGACAATCTGATCTTCAGTTGATGTGGGGAACAAAGAAAACTCAAGTGAATTTGAATATGGCATGGTTGCTGATACCTGGCTGGTGCACAACCACCTCTAGGGTTCGCAGACAAGGGTCCAAAGAAGAGAAAAGATCCACTGAGCGATGGTTCTCTCGGCCAAAATGCCTCGTTGATGCCAGGGGTCAGAGGAGAATGGCCTGACTGCTCCGAGCTGATAGTAAAGGGACAATAAACAAAAAAACCCCCAAAACACTAATTACAACCATCTCTGAATACACAGCACGTCAAACCTTGAAACAGATTGGTTACTCTAGTAGAAGACCATATAAGAGACTTGTACCTGTGAAACTTTCGGAGCCATAATTTTTTTAGCTGTCTTCAGGTGCTTTTAATTTGAGTTCCAGATTTTGTTTTAGGAAATTTGTATAAGTTAGTGTAAATTCATGTAGCCTTTCAAACATTGGTATTCAGTTCCACCATCAGCGGTCATCTGGTAGAGGTATTTGTTGACTGTTTCTATTGGTTGGCAAATGGTGACTTAATCAAGCAATACTGCTGGAAACAAAATGATTTTCAACTAATCTCGTGGCCAATCATGAGCAAAGGTAACGGCTGGGATGCCTGCAAATGAGCCACCGCCTTGAAAGCGAACAGGCTAATGACAAGATTATTGGCTCATCAAGGTGATATGAGTGTGTACATATGGGGCTGTGTACATGTGTTTATGTGTATGCTTGAAAGTCTGAATGAGTGCTCGCTGGAGGTTGGTGGTGATGGTGGGCGTTGCTGGTCACATCTCAGCATGATAATAAAAGCCACCGCTGTTGTCACCAAACTCAGCCTCGACGCCCTGCTTTTAAGTGCCGCCTCTATTCTCAGAGAGCAGCAGACACATTACAGAGAGGGGAGAGAGAAAAAGAGGAAGAAAGGCTCGGGGAAAGAGAGACGGGGAGAGAGAAGTGAAGGGAGTATCGAGGCCTGTGGCTGAAGGATTGATTTTAAATGTTCTGCAAAGGCAGTGTTTACTATCCTCTCCGGCTAGCCCCCTGACAGCGTCAGTATCAAAACAAGATTTGTACCCCCCTTCTTCCCCCATCCAACAAAAGGAGAGAGGAGGAAGCAGGAAATGCTTTAAATGATGATTCTTCTCACTGGCCAAATGCTCACATTGCCCTCAAAAGTCAGCTTGTGTGCACCATTTGACAAAGTCATTTTTACTTACATTGTAAATGCAAATGTAAATAAATGACATCAATACTCATCCAGTACTCAGACTGTAGTACGGCCTCCGGGTTTGTCATTCAGTGAGGTCCAAACATCCAGCACTGCTCATGAATATGCTTCTGTTTTGCATGTCTTCAATAAATTCTCAAATTATTATTGTATTATTTTTGTATGTTTAAAATCTTCCAAAAGTGAAACCTCTTAAACCTTAACCCTGGCATGTCTCAATGACAGCAGCACTGGAGCTGCACCTCATAAGTTTGTACAAAACCTGACAACTCATGTTACTCAGGTGCGATTTAACACTGTTCAAAGGAGCAGGAGTACTTAGCCTTCTCAGCATTCACATGCTCCATAAATGTTCAGAGGTCAGATGACTGGCATCATTACCCTGCTGCAGCAGGAATTCCTTTCCTAAAAGATGTAAATCAGAGGGAGGGGCATGTCTTTAAAGAACAAAGTCATAGTCAGGATGGAGTTGATTCAGTGCAGATGTCCAACTCCAGACGAGTCAAAAGACCCAGAGACACGAATGCTTGCACCAACTCATTCACTCTGGGTTTCAACACTTTCTTGTAATTTTTTAATGTGGTCTTGAGCAATAGTTCTCCAAATTTTCCGGAGATCTTCCAAAGGTTTTCTTTGAACATTGGCTGCTTTTTCACTCATTTTCAGGCCAGTATTAAAACCTGACTATTTATAAATGTTGAATCATTCAAGTCTAAAAACAATTCACCAAACTCAAGAAATGAACCAATGTTTTGTTGACACATGACAGACAACATATCAAGAAATGAATTTCTCTCGCTGAATCTCTGACAAGTGGCAACAATAACACATATTGACAGACATAAAACAGTATTTATGCACTAACATGGTGATTCCCAAAGAGCTATTAGCCAAAAACTTGGTTTATCTTGGGATGGTGTGTAGTAGTGTGTCCTTAAAAAAGTTTTAGAAAATTGCACAAGCGTGGAACAAAAGAAGAAGCGGCAGGCCTAAAGCTGATCTACAGCCGATTAACAGTACCTTAAAGTTGTGTCCTTTAGGAATAGAAAATAAGCAAAAGACCTACAAAAACCTGACACAGGACCTGAAAAATGCATCTGGACCTTGAGCTGGTCCAGCTACTGTTCACTGAAGTCTCATCAGAAATGGTCTCAGTGGAAGGGCGGCTGTCAAGAAGCCCTTCTTATAGAAGAGAAACAGGGAGAAAAGGCTGAGGTTTGCCAAATTATACAATAATTATGTTGAAAATCAGTGGTAATGGATCTTATGGAGTGATGAATCCAAATGTGAAATGTGACGTACAGCACAGTGGAAGCTTTGCCATGGTTTTCAGTCAGTGGTTTAGGGATCTTGTCAAAATTACCATTGGATTTTCATTCAACATCCAATACCATCTGGAAAGCATCTGATTGGTGACTGCTTCAATTTTCAGCTCAACAATGATCCCAAACAGTGCAGTAAAGATAGAAAAACATACAATGAAACATTGTTAGTCATGGATTGACCTCCCTAGAACCTGGACATCATTTTACTGAAGCAGTGTGGGATCATCTCAGCAGAGAACAGAAGGAAAGGCACCCAAAATCCAAAGAAGAGCTTTGAATGTCCTTCAAGAAGTCTGGAGCAAGTTTCCTGAAGACTACTTAGAGAAATGACAAGAAGGCTTGACTAAGAGCTTTCAGGGTGTACTGAAGAATAAAGGTGGTTATACCATTGACTGTCAAGCTTGTTACAATTGCACTGTTGTTGCCTTATTTACTGTATTTCCATGTATGTTTGTGCATGTTTAAATAATTCTCTGCACCTGTTTCCCATTTTCCCAAATTTCCCAGCAAAATATATTTAAAAAATATAGGTGGCTTGAAACTTCTGCACAGTGCTGTGGCTGAACACATCCTGCAAGGGGATTTACTAAAGCAAGCTCCAAAAAGGAAATCAAAAGCACCTGAGTGTCAGCTAAACCTCTAAGTGGTAGATCTCAAATCTGATCTTTTGTACAAAGGAGCTAACATGGTCAGTGAAACAAATTTGCTTAAACAGTCACTTTCTGGGTGGGTTTTTTTTTTCCTAGACTGTGTGAAAAATTTGGCAGGCACAAATGTTACATTTTCAGCATCTCGAAGGCCGCTTCCAAATAAAAGACAGAATGGCCTATGTTGTGAACACTGGCAAGAAATCAAGCAAAAATGGTTAACCGGATTTGAAGGAGAAAATTCCCTTTCATGCCACGCGGCCACACTCATAATTATCTGATTGTTGCCGACCATTAGAAATTTGATTTATTGTTCTTTGGCAGTCAGGATGGAGGTTTCTCACCCCCGCCTTGGACGTGTGTAAAATGCACAAGTCTGGAGGGGCTGAGGAGAATATGGGGAAGCGAGAGCCATATGTCTGTGCTGTCAGAGAGCCACTTGTTAGAGGAAGTTTAGCCTCCCTGTGCCTCCAGCCACAGCCTTAATTATTAACAACATGTCTCCCCTCTGAAGAGCTGTGTGAGGGCGGCTCAGTGAAAAAGGTGCTTTGGAGTGTGGGCTGCAGGATGCCAACTCTCCTCTGGGTACTGAGATATTCAGTTAAAGCAGTGAAGGTTTTTGGGAAAGTTGCTGGTTTGTAGATACTTATCTCCCTCTTTCCTCTCATGTGAGACTCGGTAATTGAAACTTACTTGTAAACACATAAGCAAAACCAGAGTGAGTCATTTTCTTTTACATTTAAATCAAGGCAATCATCATCACATCTCTCTGTGCCCATGAAAGATTTGAAAACGATAAGCTTTGGGGGTTTGCATCCAGGATTTTTCTTCCTGTAGAAAGTCATTAGAAAAACTCAGACTTTAGTTCTCAGAGTTATAAGTGACAGGAAGTCATGATCTGCTAAAAGTTCCCCTAATATTCAGCTGTGAACTGTATGTGATTTAAAAAAAAATTTAAATGTTGTGTGAATGATTTAATTGGGGCTGTCAGCAGGGATTAATCTCGTCTTCCTAATACAGACCACAACAAATGCTTAGCCCTCGCCATCAGCTGTAGATTCTGCCTCAAAACATAATTATTTTTTAGGCAAAAATAAAAGGCAAAAGCAGAGGGGAGCTTTAAAGACCCCTCTGGATCTTCACTGTAAAATAAATAAATTAATAAATTAATAATAATTTTAAAAGATACATTAGGCTGAATGAGTAAACCCTTTCATCCTGGAGCCCCCTGTACTGGGACCAGGTTGTATCTGCCACTTTTTAAAAAGACGTTTTAAAATTTTGCTTTTACAACTACCGTATATCTTCCATTCGTAGCCCTGGCGTTTATTCAAAAAAATTATTCGGCCAGCCCGACGTTTAAAAGAAACTGGCGGTTGTTGGAAACCGGCTCTTATTCCCATCTCAGATGGAATTGTCACGGAAGTGAGAGGGAAATTAGGACCCAGGCACGGTTTTTAGACTTTGGTGAAAAGACAGTGCGTTTACTTACAGTGCTCCAAAACGTATTCCAACAGTTCACAAATAATGCGGTTCCCAATTGTGCGCCAACCTTTGCTCCCGAGTGTCTCCTTGTCTGTGGTAGCCCAGTGCACAAGTGGTGATCCCCGAAACTTCTCTCCACCCGACTCTCCTCAAGAGGAAGTAAAAGACCAGAAAATCACAGTTAGCAGGTTCGCTAGCTGACAGTTACAGTTGAGTGTAATAATCCCACTTCGATGGTCGCTGCATCCAGCTTAAATGCTGCTGGTCGTAGATGCCGGTTGATTGGAAACAGCTGGCTGAGTGATGAGACGCAGGAGAACCAACGACAGCGCGGAGGGACTTCCGGGTTGAAGGTCACCCGGCTACTATTGGAGACTGGCGTCTATTTGTTGTGACATGTTTTCAAACCGGGATTTATTAAAAACAGGCGTGAATAAGAGACAGGC
>VURO01015349.1:16604-28903 GCA_015108175.1 Pelvicachromis taeniatus
AAATTTTTATTTTTTTTTTAATATTATAAATTTTTTTTTTTATTTAAATATATATATATATATATATATATATATATATATATATATATATATATATATATATTATTTTTTGCTATTGGAGACAGAAATAATAACCTTTTAACAAATAGTAACATAGGTCTAAGAGGAAAGTTCAACTGCACACACTTCCCAAGCCCTCCGGGCTTTTAGCATGTATGAAGCATGTGAATATATTGGGAGAGCCTTAGAACAGAGTGTGGTGAGCACTCTCTCTCTCTCTCTCTCTCTCTCTCTCTCTTTTTCTTATCTTTTCCAGCAAGAACTGTCAAAAGGCCGATCCCCGAAACACCACTGAAAATTTTGAAAAGAAGTATCTATCAATTTCCTTGTCACTCTCCTACCTAAAATGCACAAGTATGAGTTGCAAAGATTAGGGTGAAATCCAACCTGCAAAGGTTGCTGCATTAAGAATGAGGACTGTACCTTAAACTGAATAATTTAAAATGTATTCCTGCTTCCACTGCCCAAATACCTTGTACACAGCTCCACAGCTTCTAGTGAGTTAGCATATTTAAGACATTCAGTTACCTCCACATCCTCCTCCTGTTGTTAAAGAACCACCTTAACCAGTCATCTGCACTGGAAGATAAAAACTGTTCGCTAACAGGAGGTGACCTCACATTTAACAGATATCTCATCACTATGACTACTTAGTTTAAGGCCAATCAAAGCAGCCTGGCTGTCTTTTCTCCCCAAGTGAATACATCGTTTAAATCTAAATCTCATCAATAATCAGGGATGGCAACGGCAGCAACTGGTGTGATTATGATCATTTACAGAGCTATACTTGGATAATGTAAAGGATTGCTGTCTGTGTGGATGGTGACAAACACAGAATGATTTAAAAGGGTGACATTTTTAATGCTGAATTGAAGAACTTCACTGGGAGAATGGAGTGAGAGCTATCACCAAACTAGACAGGAATTTTCCTTTAAATGGAAATACGTTGGAAGTTTAGTTATCTGTCAACATCTCATCTCTAATAAATGTTTAACAGCGTTATAGACAAGTTAGACATATAATAACTATAACATGCCATGATCAATAAATCCAGTGTTGTAATTGGAAGAACAAATATCCTTTTGCTTTATCAACAAAAATGAAAATGAGGAAGGCCATCACAGTGTTTGAGTCATCGCCCACCCTCACACACTTCTTATGAGTCATACACCGCTACAAATGCCCAGACATTTTTTTTTTTTTTTTTTAAAAGAAGCTCATTTCTTAAATATGGTCAGCGGTCAAAGTGATCATTTAAATTCAGAAAACAAACCAGAGACAGATGACATTTACCTCGAAATTAAAGGTAGAACGTGGATTTTCAGCCATACATACAGGGAATTTACATCTGAAAAGCTCTCACTAAGTATACATCAGGTCCATTTTAGCACAGTTTTGTGATAAAATAAAAAAAAATCAGCTAATTATGTAGCACATGCATATTAAATTTGAAGAGATGCACTTATGGTCATCAGTGTTAGATTTAAATCTCTGAAGATATGTTTTTTTTCAGTACATAGATTTAGTTTTAAGGGGGCCAGATTAGATTCACAGTTTTAGGCATTGCAATAATTCATTTTTATCAACGTAAGAAAAATATTGCTTTAAAAAAATTCCAGGATTGATTTAACTGAAACAAGTAAAATTTTATCTATCACATGTATTTTTTTAAGTACTGCAGAGAAAGTAGTTAAACTTACTCTCTTACTGTACCTGATAAACATGCTGTATATTTATATCAGTTATCTTTCTTAAGATTTGTGTAAATATACCCAAGTAAAGACTTTGATCTGTGTGGCTCTCCCAGAGGGAGCTCTTGCGCTACAAATGGGAAGAGAATAGAGGCCAGAGAAACAGTAAAGAAGAGATCTAGTGGCTAAAACTAATTTAAAAAACAATAGTAAAACTAAGAACTGTGTTTTCTTTTCTTTTTCTTTTTTTTCTTCTTTTTCTTCTCCTCCTCATTAATATTATTGTTTTTTGTTCTTTACTAAATGAACAACAGAGCAAAACTCCAAAACACTGAAGATTTGTGAAGGTAGTTGGCCACTCACTGCACAGTGTCTCATTTAGTTGCAGGCAACTGATTTTCATACTATTGTTAATGAAACCTGTTTTTTTCCCCCTCAAGACTGAAATAGCATACATATGCCAAATATTAATGATCTTAGAAACAAGGTTATTATAGGTTAAGTCTAAAAAAGAAATAAGTATGACTGTATGATGGAACAGTGTAATGTAACGGCTGTGAAACTGCTGAAATTTATAACACTTCCACCTGTTCCTCTAGAGAAAACTGAAAAGAAATTGTGGTAGGTTATAATTAGTGTACATTTTTGGCATTTTCAATTTTTAAGTGATAGAAAGAAAAAAAATCTCATTTTAAAAAGTCGCTTCTATTCTCTGAATATGCACCGGTGAACTGTAGACGAGTTATGATGGATTTCCAGTGACAGGTTTTATTAGATAAATAATAGAAAAATATCAGTCAAGTTCATGATCCTCTCCCACAATTTATCCTCTTCTCAGTCTAGTGTTCCTACAGCAGTTGGCCTTTCTTAGTCTAGACTCAAGCGAAATCTTTGATAAAACCGAATGTAAACTAGTTAAATAGCAGCAATATTGTCCCACAGATTACTGTATAATCTTGCCTATATAGAAGTGAGACCTATTTTTATTGCTCTTGCAGTTTAAAAAAGTGTTAACCACAGTCAAACCTGCACTTGGCACAAAGCATATTTTGTAATTCTTGCATCATGTGTAGTGTATCACATATTTACTAGAATCCAACATTTTTCCTTTGCTCTTCTGCTGATGCAGTTGATCTTCCTTTTAAGATTAACCGTATTAGAAGTTGTGTGTTCAGGGGCGCACGAACACGAACACACCCTTGGGCATACACCCTGGTAATCGGTACTTGCAGCTATTGCATATTAATTGACATTGTTATATTCAGCGTTAAATATTTAAAAGCTGGGATTTTGTTGTTGGTTCAGTTTGTATCTGGTTTTTTTTTTTTGTTACGCTTTTTTTTTTCAACTCTTTTTTTCTCTGCAAAAGTGCTCTGATACTGAACTATAGGGTATTGCTGTGAAGAAATATATTTGTAGATTTCAGGTCAGTTAATAACTCAAGTAAGGGTTTGGTGTCTTGGATGTAGAAATGCCAAGATAAGTGTCTCCCTTTAGAGGTGTCAGGTGAATTACCTTCAGCCATGTGATAAGGTGCAACTTTGAAGTTGTGAATGAGGTTAGAGGCAAGACTCACCTCTGCAGGCTATCGTGATGAGTTGGTATGCCACACCGAGTCATATCCATCTCCATCTTTCTGTGAATGCAGTACTGTTTGATGTATTTTTAAGTTAGTCATTTCCTTCATTATCATTTTGAAGTTGTACATGAGTGCATTTCCTTTTTTTGTGTGTGCGTGTGTCCAATTCAGTGTCAGCCTAACTGTGGTATTATAATGAATCATAGCATAAATACATTCTTTAAAGGGTATCCAGGCATTTGTTAATGTAATTAATTAGTAGTTGCACTTGTAAGTGTGACTGAAGCATCAGCATGAGAACATAGCTGAGGCTTTACTTATTCTGCTACTTACCCGCCTATTTTACCCAACAGCTCACTTATTTGGATAACCTAGTTGGCCTGACACGAGTGCAAACATGCATGAAAGATGGAACACATGCTTGCCTCTTTCAGCTATGGTAACTCAGCTTCCATTGTTTTTCATACACCTTGCCTTCAAATCAGTTACCCTAACCATCCAGCTGTATATTCCTAACTCATAATTTTCTGTGGGTGGCGTGGCACGAGAAACGTATCATAACACTATCAAAGAAAAACATGTGTTGACAAAGAGAAATTACCATCTTCAGGCGCATTGAGGTTGTTGGCTGTCAGGAGAGGAGTGGTAAACCATTGTACCCCTTTGAGATCCTCATTCTTTTTATTGTAGAGGGCGTAGACTTACATATAGCAGCAACACATCACCCTGACTGATTTCCTCAGCACTTCCCAGGGAATTGTCATCACCCCAGGTCAATGTCTAAACTTTCCCATGCATCAAAATATATTGTAATTGACTCCATTTGTAATTCCTCCAGAGATCTGGCACTGGGCTGTAGCTCTGATGGCTGCCAAAAGCAATAAAGTCCCATAGACATGACCCCCATTGCAAACAAGCCCTAGCTTCTAGATCGCAAAGAACAGTAAAAGTGTGTGTTTTTTGGTGCCTGGCTATACGTTTCCTATTGGCTGCAGCCCATGCTTCCATTCAAATGTCATAATTAAAAAATGATGCAGTTCTCATGTCATGTTTTATCCTTCTTGGTTTAATGTTCATATCTCTCCTTTTCTATTTTTGATTGAACTTGTAGCTTAAGAATATTGAATATGGTGACGCTGCAAAATTTAGCTACCTTTTTTTTTCCAGGATGGGGAGAGAGTGGTGGTTGTAGCGACTCCAGTCTTAACATCTGAGGTCTCTGTTCAGAAGTGATCATAGCAAGGCTTTACAGATTAACCTTTATGATTTTAAACCTTCTGATTTTACTCTTCAGGGGGTCATCAATTATAATCAGGCAAACAAATCCTTCATTTTGGTAACAGGTTTTTTTGCACCAATGCTTTAAGGAAAATGCAAATTAAAAGGGGAAGTAGAGCAAAAACTCAAAGCATTTATTCTTTTATGTGCAAACAATTAGTATAAGATTGATGGGAAATTACAGCTGTGACTATTTTTGCACACTGTGGTACATTCTGCCCTCTGAGTGAAAGTAATAATATCGTTTACCCATATGATGCATGTAAATAATTCAACAAACTGGTGTTTTAATTGTTCACACATGAATAGATCACTAAATAAGCTATTTTTCTTTCTAATAAACAATGGGGAAACCATACCAAAGGTAGAGTTATAATTTCCAATGGCTTCAAATTGTACCCTAATATTAACAGGTAATTTTGAGCTCCAACTTAATGGTGTCCATTAAATTTACTCATTTGCGGCTTTCTCCTGCCTGCTGTTTTTAGCAGTACATGATCCAAGGTAATCGGAAGGAACAATGTGACTATTTTGTCACAGCAACAGTATCACTTTCAGTACTGCAACCTGAGCTCCTTTGATTCCTCCTGAAAAGGGAACACATACAGTTGTGTTTGTCCTCTTGTATCTTTCCTCTGCTGTACAGTAGTCTGTCTCCCACTTCATCGCTTATTCACTTTCAGGTGCCACCAAGACCAAAGAAAAAGATAAGGTGTGATTTTTATTGAGGAAAATTCTTTGTCATTTTAAAGCAGAGGTATTTGAAGTAGCACTAATGTGTACAAAACCTACTTAGAAACCCATATAATCAGTCATTGTCTTGACTGGTAGTATTGCACTGATCAATAACCAATTTTACTCTGATGTGATGAATATACTGTTCAGCAGATATTATGTGTGGCTGGTCATGTGTAGAGTTTACTGAAGGTCATCCTGTTTTTACATGTTGCATATTCAATGAAATGGCGAGAGCGTTGCATGGGAAAAACTACAAGCATGCCTAAAACTGTTTTGGATTCTCGAAGAATTTAACGCCTATAATCTCCAGAGGCTGGAATATTTTTCCACATATGAAACACTATTATAATAGCCACTACTGTACCTCTTAGACTTGCAGATTTCAAATATTCGCAGAGAATTAATGCAATGGAAAAATACGTTGATTCAACTGAGAATTGCTTCGGCTGTCACTGTGAAGAAAGGCACCCATTTTTAAAAAAAACTTTCTTTCTTGCCAGCAACACCAATTTCAGTTAAATTACTCCAATATAGCATTTGACTTTTTAGTGTTTTATCCTTATTGCCTTTAATTTTTGAGATACATTTTAATTAAGAGATCATGTTTAAATACAATGTACATATAAAATTAAAGAATGCATTTATGCTGTCTGTGTTTGTGCATTCTTTCTGTGTGTCCCTTTTCCCTGTGCCATATTCTCTCCAACATGCACTTACTTGGCGAAAGGAATAAATGTATTTATAAATGACCTTCTCTTAAGGATTTATGTTGCATTTGTCTTTGTTTTCATAAGTCTTTAGATTATTTAAAACTTGATCTTTTATGCTGCGTTGGCAGCAATGTTCAAAATAAATCTCTATTTCCTTTGTAACCTTTGGCAGCATTGCAAGAGCATTAGTTGAATGATTGGTATTATTTGTCAATAAATCAAAATGAAAATTGCTCCCCTCAACAAACGACTGAATAGAAGGTTGACATCTTCGCATTATAGCGGTTGATTTGGTATTGTGAGCTACACAGTATTTTTCCCTGGCAGTTTGTTTGAGGGAAACAAGGCAAAACGTGATGAAATACATTTTGTCTGCCTTTTGTTCTGAGGAATGACTAATGCTGCAATGGCCAGTTTTACTGAGCTCATGTCAATAAATTAAGGACGTCGTCCACAGTTTTCCCCCCCGGTCTGTAATTCATACAGCTTAGAGCGTCGCTTTAAAATGGCTTTTGTCTTTTCTTTACTTTCTCTTGTCTTCCTGCATCACCATACATCACTCATCCCTCGCTTCTGTGTGTATATATCCCTACCTGCCCTCTTTATTTCTCCACTCATCCACTTGGAACATATATTCAGTGTACAGAAGGTATCACTGTGTAGCTACTGACATCCCATAAGAATCAATGCTGGATTTTCTAGTTACATATACACATTTCTGAAAAGTATAAAGTGGATCAAAGCTACAAATGTTATGCTAAAAACGGTGAACATACCAATATAAGTATTGTATATAAGTATGCAAATAATCTGCTATCTTGATATGTTTCACTTGTTTCTCATCTGTGGGTACTTCCCATGTTAACGTTTCTGTTTTGATTTCCTATGGCCCCTCTCTGATCCTATAAAAAACACCCAAAACACATTTCCAGGTCTCTTGAGCTACTACCGCTTGGCTACGCTTGGTTCCTATGATCAGTTTTTCAGCCAAGCCATTACTCAGTACTATCACTCAATCTACAAAAAAAAAACGATCATAAGCCACAATAAGTGACAAACGCATTCCCAGTGGGAATTTGGAACTTGATGTGAATTTAATTGTTTTGCCTCTTGCGTCATCTGTCCACTGTTCACTTTCCCGTTTCACCATTAGTAAGTCTGACATTAAAGTGACAAGCACATGTGGATCTCAGGGGCCCTATCAGTTGAGAAACAGACTATGTGATAGTGTGGTTTTCTCAGTGTTATTCCCAGGAGCCAGTTCTACCAGAATTGAGGAGGGGGGATTGTGAGCGTCCCAGTCTACCCAGCTAGCTAGCTGAAAAGTCTAATAATGACAGTGACCTCACCCATCACTCTCACCGCATTGCTTCTAGACCAATCACAATAGGCAATTTCTGTGCATGGGTGTGTGATCTAATGGAAATGCACCTTAGATACCCTTTGTGTTTGTGTCAGACAGTGTAGTGGAAGTGCATGTGATTCACAATATTGCTATCCAATTTTATTGTCAGAAAATGAGAGAGGACAAACTCGAGCTGTGGAACTGATGTAAAGCAAGACAAGGTTGACCCTTATGTCAGTGAGACATGCTACAGCTTTCTATTTCTCTTCAGTTACAGACAAATGGATGTAAACGCTCAGCAGATGTCAAAGTGGTGCCAAATATTAAAAGTTGTCCAGGGTTGTTGTATTCATTCAGTACTTGAGTGTCTGCAAAGTAGAACTGGACGACTAATTAAAATAACTTGTAACATATAAGAGATATCAGCGGGCAATACCTGTTAATCAGAAGGATACATTTATTACTCTGCCAAGTAGGTTGTTCATCTGCTTGTGTTTAGTCAACGTTGTGAAAAATCCAAGTTAGACTGGAATGAAAACTGACGCTCTTAAGATGAAGAATCCCAGAGGTTTTTGTGACCTCGTGTCCTTTCCTGTTGTGCAAGTCCGGTCGGTGACTTTATGAATACAGCTTCATCTTACATATCCTCACAAAGTAAAATAAACCCATGTTTAGCTGACCCAGTAACTCTCTTTCACATAGGTTCACTACCAGCTTCAGTTCCAACTGCTCTTGTATAAAGATTTTTCTTCTCAATACATTATATTGTTATATTTAAATAATTATTTTATGCATTCTGCCTCTTTCTTTAACTTTAAAGTGTGTTAAGTTTTACTAAGCACTGTCTCATTTTTGTCAACCTACTCTTTGTCTGTTTGTTTTTAAAAGGCTCTGGGCTTACACTGTGCAGGAAGATCAAAACCAGTTTAACTAAAAACGAATAAACAGAGATACTTTTAGTCAAGTGCTTAACCAACGGGACATATTTAACGTTTCAAATTTGATGCCCCAGTTTGACCAAACTGGAATTCTATACATATACAGAGGTGTGCTCATGTGTGTGTGTGCAAGAGGTTGTTTGTGAGTGTGTCAATAAAACTAAACTCTTTACATGAACCTAAACATGCCACTGCAGCCATGCTCCTGTCCTATCTGATCCCGTAAGACACTGCATGCTGTTTGAAGTTTGTACTTGAAAGGCCTGATCTGAATATAGTGGATTCCACAGCAACTCTGCAAGCAGTGATTACAGACTGATTAATGAGCCACTGCAGACAGGCACACACACCCCCAATGTTCACACACACTAACACTTATGCTCACTTTTCTAGGCCATACACAAATGGATTATGTGGAGCCGGTATGTCACAACGGTCTCACTCAGTGGTAGATGTGTTTTGTTTAAAATTTTCAGGGATGTGTTGTTTTCATCATGGGTTACTTCTATATGGAGCAAGAGCCCACTCAACTGTTGATACTAACCAGCTCATTGTGTGCGTTTTTGTTTTCACTTTTCCACAGTGTCCGCCGAGATCTTAAAAAGCAGTTTGATCAACATGGAACGGCACATTCAGAGGCTTGAGAATGACATCGAAAACTTCCCCAAGACAGATGATAAACAAGATAAGTTTGTGGAAAAGATGTCTATATCCTTTTTTTTATTGTGCTCATTCAAAGACAATACACAGGTTTAGACGTAAATTTGCTCTCTAACAGCGTTTCGCTTTGAACGATATTAGGACATTCTCTGTCCTATTTTGTAGGGAGCAGTGGCAAAGGTGTGTGCTGTTTGTGTTCGGCCTGGCTGTGGTAAGCAGTTTAAGTCACTTGGTGTGATAGGTGGCACCCTAGGGAACTTAGGGAATGGATCTGGCTGCCTTGCTGTGAGACGCTGATCAGATCTCCCTCTTCAGTTCTCCCTGGGTCCCAAGAGTGAAATCATGCCTGTGGCTATTTTTACTGCACTCTGCCACTGCTGCCTGTCCCCTGGGGACCTCTAATAGGGACTCTAGCCCCTCACACCAACTTATCGCTTATTCCTGATTTCATCTTTTGACCGACCACAAACCTCTCCACACAGCCATCCATGAACTCTTTTCTCATGACACCTCTCCTGTTTTGATAACAGAGTGTTTCACTTAAACCCAAGCATCTCTAGTCCCAAATTGAATTAGCCATGTCTCTGCACTTTCTTGAATGCCCTTTCTGAGAGGAAAGGTTCTCACTGTATAGGTTTGATCAATAGTGAAAATCAAGTCTGTTGTCAATACCCTGAGGCTAAGGTGCCTTTCATGGGGAAAAACACAGTGAAGCAGTCAGCAGGATATCCTATGTTTCTCTCTAACATTATAGAGAAAAGAAAGGATTACTCTTGAGTAATTTAAAACATGAGTGGGTGTTTCCATATGCTCGGGGCTCACACATAAGATAACATATAACCTTATTTTTTTCCATCCTTTTATCTGTTATGTATTTAGGCTAAATTAGCACAATGGGAGGGACAAGAGTAATTGTCCCTAACAATCTGATTAAAATCAGAGATGGACATTTACATCTTTATATTTAAAAAAAAGAATTGATGCAGAGGCTTCCCTAGCGGCAGCTACTGTATGAAGCAGAGCAGGCAGGCAAGAAAGCTGCTCTTTCCCCCAATGTCAGTATTGATTCCCAGGCTCCGTTGAGAACTAGATGCTTGAGTGAGAGGAAATGGAGAAGTGTAGATGTACTGCAGTATGGTTCTTTTTCACTGTCTGGAGTTTCTCCCCAGAGAGTGGCAAAGAGAAACTGGCTGGCCATGACCTGAAACATCACCCCTACCCCACACACCCACCCGCCCCTACCCATCCTACCTGATCATGCTTTGGTCCTAGGAATGACGCTCATACAGATTTCCTGCAGTAAAATCGATTCTGTGTCCTACTTTATTAAAAGTTGGCACAATGACTTCGTTATATTTTATATTTCACTTTGCAGTGTTGTATTAATTGTTGATTGTAAAGTTACTTCCCCCATAATTGGGAGAATAAGCAAGGATGCAATTTTCAGCATTTTATGCATTCTTTTGTGTTAGCATGTTAGGATCTAAGAAAAAAAATTACCGGTATGTTTTTTTTATTGTAGTACAGTGCATAATATTAGGGTGTTCAAAAGTACATCACATTTTGTTCTGTTCATTCAGACAATTGATTGGGGGCGGTGTCTGATGTAGAGGGATTCCTTTGCCTGAATGTGTGTATGTGTCTGTGTGTTTCTGTGTTAATTTACTAATTTCTCTCATTTTTCTACCACTTTAAATCTCCTCAGATATCAGATCTTGGACTGTTTTGTGTAAATGAGCATTGTGATGGAATGAAGCCACATACATATGGACCATAAGGAGAGAATAAATGTGGAGACTGCTTGGACTGCTGGTTTTTAGTACCAGCGTTTGCTTTGAGCTTAAGGGGCACTTTAATGCCAGGTGTTGGAAAAGTGACAGTGTGAAATACAGTGCTGTGTATTTTGGGTTGACATTTCCTTTGCTGTACATAAGATAGCACAATCAAGGGAAACATACCTTTTTAAACTTTATGCTGGGATTAAAGAAAAGGATGTTGGTTCCTTGAAGCATGACAGATGGAAGAACAACAACATCTAAAAGTCATGCATTTGATGCTTGAGCAAGCCTGAAAAAGTTAAGTGAAGCTCTGTTGTCTTGACGGCTGGGCACTGTGATGAATTAGTCAGACTGCATTTGTGTGTGTGTGTGTGCTAAAGAGAGAGGCAGAGAAAATGAGAAGGTAATTTACATTGGATGTGTAGGTGAGTACATATGCTTCTGTTTCAGTCTGAATATCTTTGATCTTTAACTAGCAAAAAACCCTGCAGGCTTTGGTCACTGCAATGTATTTCAGTAGCCTTTTACCTCACAACTCACTGATAACATGGTAATGATGGGTTATCTGTGTTTTAAAAAGTGTAGTGACAACTTGATAAAAAGGAGGTAAAACAAAGAGGTAGGTAGATTGACTTTTTCAACATGATACCTTGCTTGAGTCTGTATAATCAAAGTTACATAAAAATAATGGTCGTCTATCAGAGACCTGGGAGTTTTAGGGGTCTGCACAATATCTTAGCTGTTTCCAGACAAAGACCTCTGATGTTGTGCCTAGATTCTGCTGGAGCTACTCATCTATTTTGGGGGATAAAGCTCTTAGGCTTTATCTTCCACATCTGCTCCAGTTGTTTCTTCAGCTCTGGTAGTCCTCACTTTTCTCGTGCTCCTGTTTTCTGATGTTGCTGTCAGCTGGAATAGCTACATCTATAACAACTCTGGTCCTCTGCTTTTCATCAACCATCACTGTGCCTGCTTGGTTGGCCAGCAACTGCTTGTCAGTCTGGAACCTGATGTCTCTTGGGACTTTAGCCCATGTTCTTGACCACCTTCTGTGGTGTCTCCCTCTAGTACTTGGGGACTTCTAGTCCATATGCAGCACAGATGTTCCTGCACACTAGTCAAGCCACATGGTTGTGCTGTACCAGCTTGCATCTTACATCCTGTTACTTTGTGCTGGACTGTCTCTTGGGTCCTGTTGGCTTTGGTAAACTCCTGCCTCTGTGAATTTATGTGTGTTTCAAGCTCAGGTATCCTACTTTAAGGGAGAATTTAAGCATTCTGTATCATTCCTTAAATGCCACCACCTACCTGAGTGTTGTTGCTGATCACGTTCATCCCTCTATGAACACAATGTCATTATTTCTTTGTAGCAGGGTATCATGCCATGTCACAAAGCTCAAATCAACTTTTTCTTGAGCATACCACTGACTTCAGTGTGTGTGTATATATGTATATATATATATATATATATATATATATATATATATATATATATATATATATATATATATATTTTTATGTG
>VURO01015349.1:28923-39106 GCA_015108175.1 Pelvicachromis taeniatus
AGAACTAGAAGCACCTCATTTGGCTTTATTGATACATTTTTCTCTTTCTATTACTATAATGTATGCTAATTACTAAATGGGGTGTTTGTTCAGCAGTTTAGTGATCTCTATCTGTCAGAAGTAATGGTGGCTCACAAAGACTGTAGAGTTGAGGCACAAGCCCCCAGAGAGCCCTATTTCACCAGAGAGGCTATCACTGTGATGTGCACACACATGCATGCTGCACATTGCTGCTGAATATGATAAAACAGAGTAGAATGAGATCGTGCATACTAGAATATTGATGTAGAGACGTGGTTTGGTGGGGATGATGAGAGACCAGAGTGGAGCCTGATGAATGCCTCGACATGTCCAGTACATCTCTGTGTACTGTATCCAATGACTTAAAACAGACTACTGATCTTTAGCCTATTACTTCCCAGAGTGCAACAGTCACAGCACATCACTCCTGCAATGTTCATACAAAAAAATAACATGGTCTTCTGACTGAGAAAATAAATGTAGTTTTGATTAGAATCTGCTATTTATATTATACTATGGGTATGCTAACTATTTTATATCTGTGTTTTTTGCGTGTGTCACATTTTTACACAGTCATTGAGTTTTCTCAGTGTAACGTCTTTTGAATTCTTTCACAGGGATGTGTGAATAGAGCTGAGCGCCTTTAAGCTATTGTACATGGCTGTGTTATTAGTTTGAAAATAGTCTTACTTTACCCCGAAGTTTAGATAGTCAAGTCTTGAGGACGGCATTGTCATAGTGATGAGTTTAGATATCAGTCTGGACTCTTAACTCTTAGGGAAATCAATTGTTTCCCTGTAGGAAGGATTTTGCTAAACTATCATGAGATAATTCAAATTGGTAGTATTCCTCCCACATCCACACCTCTCTTGATAATTACCCACCAAGAACAAGACGATTGAAAAGCAATACTTATTTACAGTAGTTATTGATACCTCTGGGTGATTAGAAAGCCTGAAGTCCTAGGATTTGGACCCACACAGATAATAGTGTGAGTTTCTCAAACCAGTTTAGTCCTCTAATCAAGACAGACACACTTTGTTTTTCCAGTCCCAGGGCTAGCTTCTAATACAAATTGACAGATGCGTTTGTACAGGTACCTCCTTTTTGTTGTTCTCTTAGTCTTCAGTCTGATTTAGTTCGCACTTCAAAGGAAGAAGTTCACCACAATGTGTTTATGGATGGCGCCTGTCAAAACGGCAACAGTTGGACACTCTGTTGGCTTCAGGCTAGGTTTGTGCACAGGTGCAGAAATCTCCTGTATCAGCACCACACACTTAAGGTTAATAAATGCCTCTTAGTGAAGCAATTGTTCTGTTATACTGGGTGCTGAGCTTGAAACACCTCTTTCTTGTTTTGTTAGAGTGTATTTTTGTGCTTTTTTTTCTAGAGAGTGTAAGTGTTGTTTGGAAAAGTTAACGTAGTTCATTACACCTTTATGTGTTTCAGTATGTAAGTCGGATTAATTAGAGAATCATCCTGTTTATTTCTGTATGTTTGTGTATAATAAAACTGGGTTAAAACATGCTGGTGGCAACACGCTGCGTAACTCCGTGTAATGTTTAAAGCGAACGTACCCCACCCCCCTTGCTACAAATAAGCTCCCTCTCTTAATCACCACCTTCCTTCAAGCCCCTCATGGCCCACCCCGCCACCCCAACTGAAGTGGTTTCTTTTGCTAATGAAATTCACTGTAAACTGTGTGGCCAATTAACTAAAACACAGATAAACCATGGAGCCTTTTAATTATCCAAAAGTCAGTGGAAACAAGTGTAAATAAGTGGAAGTGCTCCCCACATGCTTTAGTGTCTCGCACCTTAATGTAAATGTCCCAATAAATAAAGATAACCACTCAGATTTAGAAAGAATCAGTCAATCAGAAGAATAAATAGTAATTCTGCACTTTGAACTTGGCATCAAAAGCAGACATACTGATTTTTGACAAGGAGACAAATGACTTATCGGAGCTACAAAAAGTTGTGAAAATGTGTTGTAATTCTCAAGATGCCAGCACGCTTCTCCATAGAAGTATGAACCCTGTTCAAAATAAACAGTATACATTCTTGTGCAGGCTACATTCTCATCAATGCTGGAATGTTCATTGTTCTCCTAACACTGCATTGGGTGCTGTCGATCTACAGAGAGCAAGGCTGCAGTAAAAGCAACAAAGAAAGCTATTTTTTTGAAGAGGTTTATCAATGAAATGGGTTGTTGCATTTGTTTTTATCTTCTGGGCTTTAATGGCAGTCACCTGACTACCAGGTGAATATGGTTTTCATTTACTGTAGGTGGAAAAGGAAGGCAGAAAAACAGGAAGCAACTAAAGTAAATAAAGCTAAATATAAAACCTCAGAAGGGCAGAAACTCAGCATGCGGTGATGTACACGGACTCCACACCGCTTTGCTTTCACTGAGTGCAAAGAACATGCATCCAAGTTTTAATCCTGATATTTAAAATTGCATTAGGTTACCTGGCAACTTACAAATCAAAACTTATGATAATGATAACGTTTCTGTTAGGGTTAGACAGTAGTAGTTAGGTTAATTCTCCAGGTAATGAATGCAAGTCAGTGTGATATCCTCTTAGGTGTTGTTGGTAACACGATCAGTGTGATCAGTGTCAGTAACATCACTCTCTGACACACATAGTGTGTCAACTGGGAACTTGCCAAACATTTCACCTGTTTATTTAATTGTGAGAGGTGGAACTATTTTATATCAATTGGAACTTTGTGACCTTATCTGTCGCCAGTCGTGTTTTGCTGCCAGACCATTTCAGTGCTCTCTAGTCATACGAGAGAATTTCCTCGGAGTTCGCCAATCAGTATCTTGTTAGGCTGTGACACTTGGCCTGATGTGGCAGCTTCATTAACCAGCAGAGTAAGCTTGCTGATAGACTCCCTGGACTGTAGACTCTAGATGCAGGAACGGATGTGGTACTGGAGTATGGGAGGTACCGCCATGATGTACTCTGGATATACTTGGTTGTTTCTGAGTGATCTACTGTCATGTTGGACTGACAAGCCCCGAAGCCCAAGCAGTCTTATAGGGTCTCCTCAGCGATATGTTGTATCCTGTTGGGTTTCAGGCATACTCTCTGGAGTCCAAATCACTTTTTTGCATCCCTCCTCAATACATTTATTATAATGTTTGTTTAAAGTTCACATATAGCACATAGACACAAATATTAATAGATAATATATCCAGAGGGTATAAATCATAAAAAGCTGTCATGTTCTGAATAGAAAATGATTTGTTTAGTTAATCGGTTTTATCATCATGTTTCCATGCGTTGCTCAGCTGCTCTATAGCTTTGCCACTATTGACCCAGGTCTTTGCTGATTATTTCTGCTCTACTGAAAGCCAGGCTAAGGACCCAGTGGCAGAGGCTTCAATCTGCACCTCATTACTTCCCCAAAAGGCCTGGGCTTAGTGCAGGGTAATAGACAGAGGCCCAGTCGCCCTCATTTGTCATGGGCTCCTGGGTTTGATGCAAAGCCCCCCTTGAGCACTTGTTGCTGAGCTCTAATCCTGCAGTAGACACCAACCACGCTTCTCTGCTTAGCCATCCCCACTCTCTACCGTCATGGCTCATGATTTCACTTTCATTTGATGTTTTAATGAAATCCCGGAGACTCAGGTGAATGGCAGGCCCATTGTTGGCAAATTATTCTATCAAATGCAAGTGGATGGGAAACGTGACTAGAGTTATTTGTCTAGTAAATATGAGCCGCTGAGGGTTTACAATGCTTGTTTTTTTTTATGTGAATACACAATAGAAGATATTTGGAGTTAAATGACGTAGGTCAACTTACAGGGAAAAAAAAAACATTGTTTAAAAAAGATGGTTACATGTTTTGAATAACTGTTCTGTCTATTCGCTTGGCTTGCATGACATCTAACAGCAATGTTACATGTACTATAGCAGAATTTATATGTGAAATAAGTAGGTTTTAATGGTGGTAAGTAGATTACAAAGCAAACATTTGAACAAAGTTTTGTAATTATTGCTGTGTAGACCAGTATATTACTTTGTAGTATTAATTGTTATGTCTTATTACAATTAAGTGTGATGGGGCCATTCCCAGGAGTATCCTTAGCAGAGTATGCAGGGTGAAAGCCACTGTAAAATATAAATCATTCTAAAGTTTGAATACTTGAATACTACTGTCCCCAAGTAATGTTATTACTTTCTTGCTGTTGCTGTCCAGGGAATATAGTGTTGTACAAGTATTTGCTACTGGGTCTCTATTGATTTATAACTTGTGGCTAGCTTTCCTCTCCCCTGACAAAACCCACGGATCGCTGCCTCTGCATGACTGTGGGACATCTCTCTGGCAGCATGCTTGTACATATGACCCCCAAATCATTTGCCAAACTTATTGACTGGATTTGCTTTCTTTAGAGCAATTACTTGTTCATTATGCAAATAAAGTGCACTAATTGCTTCACATTTGCTAATTGATCATAAGATACATTATATGTTTGACATTACAGTTGACTCTTTCAAGAATATTTTGTCTCCAACAGTTTAAGCAGTGCATTTTGTGAATAAATTAATGACAGCAAATAACACAGTGGGCCATTTCCCTGGCATGTCACTGTGCACTCAGCTCTGCAAATTCGAGACACAATAGAAAAGTCGGAGGAGAAAGAGATCGCTAATTAAAATGAATCTGTGACAGTCAGAAACACTAACAGTTACAAACGGCAATCTGATGGTAGTCAACAGGGGATTCTCCATTAATTGGCAAAATGAGGCTCATCAATCACACAGAGGGGGAGTGCTGCACAGACAGTATCCTGTCAGAGTCACCCACTGTGGGGGGAGCAGCATGACGTTTGTCTCAGGGACAGAGTCATGTAGAGAAGGAACAGTTTCTTCACATCGCTCTCTCTCTCTCTCCCTCTCTTTTCTTTTTCTTTCTTTCTCACTCTCTCTCTCTCGCCCAACTCTCTTTCTCACCACATGTGGCTCTCAGTAGACATCTCACCAACTCATTCTGACAGGCTTTGTTTTTCCTTGTCGCATTTCAAATGGGGATTGGCTGGCATTCACTGCCAGTCAAGGCCGAGACAGAATTGTCAAAACACCGTGTTGAATTCCAGCTTTTGGAGGATATTCTTTGCTGATGACATGTGCTGAGAGGCTTGTAACTCCATGCTACTTCTTCACATTCAGGCACTCACAAAAATACAGGTACTGCTGATTTTCCATACAAAAGACCTTGATCATGTTGCTGTATTAAAACTTTTTAACCAGTACTGACAGCTATCTCTGAAGACTTAATTGACAAGTATGACTTCCGACCTACAAAGTAAGTGTTCACAAAGCACAGGATTAATCTTTCAAATCTGTATGACCTTAAAATGACAGTAAAATCTTTTTTTGGTACGGTTGGTAAGCACTGTTACCCTTATGATTGAGTAAGCCAAACAAATGCCAGGGAACATAATATTATGCATCTGAAGGCCAATAAATGCACCCAGGCAGTGGCTGGCTGTTTTGTCAATTGAACCAATCAATGTGCTGCGTCTCTTCTTTGTCACTCACTTAGTTTAAGGTGCTTACAAGTGTGACTTGAAATAGTTTGAGCTCTGTGCATCTATTTTTTTTTTACTTAATATATCTGGTATAGACTGCCATAAATGACTTGGCACAGAGACCATAACTTTATATGAGATGCACTGGTAGTGTATATTGATACCATGATTACTTCTTTGCAGTGAATCAAATCAGCAATATGTGAGGCATGTTACAGAAATGTAGTATAAACAACTGCCTCTGCAGCTTTAATCAACAGGTCTAATATACTTCTTGTCAAAGCAATAGTCATGCCTGTGTTATTTATTCATTTATTTTTTATTAGCAATAAACTACCAGTTAATTGGAAGGTGTGTTTCATCACTACATAAGATGATAGGTTGAGATAAGTTGTCCCCTAAAATTCCTTCTGGTTGGGCTGATGATAAATAGGTCTGTTTTCTGTGAAGTGGAACTTTTTGCTAGTTCACAGTAATTTTTCATTATATGATGCTCTATCATTTTAGGAGATGGAATCCTTGAACTCAGTGGGATTAGCTTCAATAGCAATGATACTAAAATAATAATGGACATGCTACAAAAATGTTTTAAATCGCTTCTATCGTCTTTTCTATTTTCTGTCTTTCTCTCACTAGCCCACTCACAGTGTATTCTTTTAGCCTCTTAAGCCATGTAATTTAACAGCATCGAAACTGTGTGAGATGCATTTGTTACCTTGACCTTGAAATGACTTTTTGTGTTGACGATTTATGGCTGATCCCTGGACTTTTTCCTTTGATGTGTTGCAGCTTTCTTTCGTAACTTTAAAATGCAGTAACCCTCATGCAGGTCGGAAAAATATGAAAAGACGTCCTCGAGTTTTTGCAGATTTCTTTTTAGAGCTTACAAAATTAGTCAAAAATACAAATGGGAGGAATTAAATTTTAAAATGTACTTTTTTGGTTGTTGTTATTATATCCCAGGAGCTGTTTGAGTCATTGGTTTGTCCCAGTATCTAGCAAGAAAAAGATCTAAATGTTTGACAGTTTATTTAAATAACACTTTGATCAACAAAACATAAGCTTTTCATAATGCGTTCTGTGTCTTTGACTTATCCCAAAAGTAAAATTCAAACACATATTTTATCCTTTTAAATGTTTCTTCTAGTACGCTCCAGTCATTTTCTTTGTATACTTCATTTGGGCACTTGTGTATATCTGAAATTTGGATTGAAAGTTTTGTAAGACGAGTAGATAGCAAGCAAGGTTAACTGAAGGAAGACATTCATTGGTGTTTTTTAACACAGCAAGGTGGTGACAAAGTGTTGTTCCACCGTAACGCTTTGTAGCTGCTTTTACCAACACACCCAAACCTCATTTTTTTTGGTAAAAGTCCAATCAAACAGCATTTTCATCTCAAAGGAGCAGATTATGCCATCTATAATTGTGATTGAAAACTGGTCGGAACGGTTTCCATATTGTTTCTAGAGGCAAGTTGAAACCCGATGTAGCAAAATAAAGAATTATTTCAGCCATTTGAATGACTGACTGCAGTTTCCGTGCGCTCTATGCTCTTGAGGCACATTTGTGATGGATAGTACAGCAGAGGTTATGATGCCTCAAGCTTGTTTGATGCAGCGGTCATATTCTTCAACTTCTGTGAACAAGGTCATGGTGCTCCTTCTGCAATAAAAATCTATTTTCATGTACCCCATTGCTCTATTCTTACAATTTGCATGAGGAAATCGAATTTTAAAAAAAGTAATTTATAAATGTGACCAACTTTTACACTATCCGTCTGTTTAATGTGACTGTCCAGGTGACAAACAGTCCGTATTTTCCGGACTACAAAGCGCACCTGAATATTAGCCGCACAACTTGAAATTATGAAAAAAATCATATTTTGTTCATACATTAGCCGGACTAAAAGCCGCAGGTGCGCTAGCGGCCTAGTAGCGCTAGCGGGCTAGTAGCTAGTAGTGGCGGTGCACAGCCCGCCTCGCACTTACCGACTTCCCTTAGCTGCCTTGTTCTAACATGCCAGAGGCTGTTCACCTTGGAGACCTGCTGCAGATATGGGTACAGGGCCAGCGAGAGCCAGCTTGCTAATGTAGTCCATTTTTCGGGCTAATTCGTATGGCACTACTTTGGCTGGCGGACGGACATGTGACCTACATATCACTCTTTTCCGTGTCTGATCACATGCCTTTCTGCCAGGCAAAATGGCGGAACAAACCAAAACAAATCCTCTTACGATGTCACAAAAATCATAAAAAAGCCTTAGAAAAGCCGCACCGGACAATAAGCCGCAGGGTTCAAAGCTTGTGCAAAAAGTAGCGGCTTATAGTCCGGAAATTACGGTAAATATGTATTATTTGATGTGATTGTCATAAAGAGGTCTATAGCAACTATTTTTTGTGATACATTTTGTTTTATTACTGTTAATCAGTGCTTATATTTAGGAAAATATCAATCAATTAATTTAATTGGACTGCACTGTTCTGTAGTTTTTTTTTACACATAACCGTGTGTCTTTATAAGGCATAAAAATAATGTTAAGCATGGAATTATAATTTTTAGGAAATAGTTACTATGGCTTGAATTGCGATGGGTAGGAATGAAGCTTGTGTGCTTCTGTGCTTCAGGTCATTCAGGGTAAATCACAGTTTAAGCCTCACAGTAATATTTTTAATGTTACATGACCTAGTTGAATTTTTGTAACATTAAAATGAAGGTTACAGGTCAGGTATGTGTTTTGCACCAGCTGAAAATAAGGGCAGCAATAAAGTGTCTGCATTATTGTCTTTTCTTAGCTTGTCTGCAATGGAGGCCTCCACAACCACAGTGCATCCATATTTAGGGTTATTTATTATGTGTCACTGTTTGTGCTTTAAAAAAACAACAACATAATGATAGCTTTACCAAATCAATGTAAAAATGAAATGACCAACAACCTTTTTAAAAAAAAAAAAAATAAATTCACATTTACCAGTTTTTCTCAGAAATCTGTATAGCCTAATTTCTGAAAATCATTTAGGATAAATGACAGCATGTGAATTCCACTTTTTTTTATTAAATCGCTAACCCCATTCATAAAGCCAGATTTATAAAGTGCTATCCTAAGTGACAAGAAAGGCGACAGTCCTGTCATAGACAGGGCTATAATATCTTTTGCCGAGTCACAGAGTCCCCATCTTAATGCCATGAAGTCATTCTGAGGAAAAGCAGAGGCAACTGAGATATCTTCAGAAGACCATTGGCAAGCCTCCCAAAAGGACTGGAACAACATACCTTTTAAGCACCTTGAAAAACTAGGCAAAAGTGTATGTAGGAGAGTGCTATATTGATTTAAAGTATCGATTTTATTTGGCTGCATAAAAGTTTTACACACTGTATGTGTGAGTGTGAATATGCATGTCTATTTAAGGGTTTATCTGTAATAATTGTAGAGAGCCAGTAATGTCATTAGGCATCTTGTTATCATTGGTGAGAGAGAGAGACTGTAGGATGGGCTTTGCAGTGCTCTGTTACACAGAACTATCAGAGAATGGCAGTCATTGTCTTTGTGTGTATGTGTGTGTGTGTGTGTGTGAGGGGTGGTGTTTAAGGGAAGCGTTGAAATGTGTATACATGAGATAGCTGCAAGGCAGTGTGAAATGATAGCTGTGAATAAGACATTTTCCATTGAAGTGATTAAAATGATTGAGGACAGCAGCGAACTCATTCATCTCTGAGCAAGGTGATGAGGGACATTCTGTACGTGTGGGTATCTGGGAGAAAGTGCCTCTGTGCGTTCATTTATATGTGCAAGCGTTTGTGTGTTTTTGTGTCACAGATGTAGAACAACTTGTGAAATGGGACTGGCATGGAGGCGGCCCGAGAGATGTGGAGCGATGCCCACAGGAGGGCCATGTCTTTTCACTGTACATCTGAAAAGACAGCCAAATATTTATCATCACCCCACCACAGTCTACATTTGGTGGTTTAATTTGACCTTCATCAAAACAAAGTAAACAGTTCCCCATTTCTAGCCTCAGTGCCTGTTATTTTCTTGCTATTTCATTTCCATGTGTGTGTGTGTTTTCTAAAACAGTAATCTTAAAAGAGGAGTAGTACTAGTTTAATGGAAGTTTCTTTAGATTTCCATGAATGTGATTGGGTGGATGCTGTGGGAGACAGCATCAACCAATTGAGATCCACAGATCCATGGAATTCTTTATTCTTTATTATCCTAACTAGTTGCCCCGTTTTTCGTCACGCAACCTGGGTCACAGTTCACGTCCTATTGTCACCATTCAAGGTCTAAAACATCGTGCTATATCCGCTCACGGCCGCTATATCTTTTGGTAATTTGTACTGGGATACTTTTCGAGATAAATACGTTTTTATGATCGTTTTTTTCCCTATTCAAACCAATGGCCCTCGTCAAAGTGTCGCAATTTCGAGCGGCCTTGAACGCACCATCATAGACGCACGGACGTGGTGACGTAGCGCCGCACGGACGTGGTGACGTAGCGCCGCACGGACGTGGTGACGTAGGGGCTCTACTTCCTGGCAAAAACCCGGCTAAAAAAACGGCTAAATGTCAGAAGTGCGTTCAGCACCCTTCAGATCTGCTGGAAGAGGGGAAACGGACACG
>VURO01015350.1:0-10632 GCA_015108175.1 Pelvicachromis taeniatus
CCAACATGGTGCCCGCAGCCCGCAAGGACCATATGAGTAGCCCGCGGGCCTGTTCTAAAAATAGCTCACTATAACAACTTACCAGTAAGCTGCATCTATTTTTATTTTTTGTTGTTATTTTTTTAAAATCACAATTGCATTGGTGTCAATTTGTTAGATAATATATTAAAAAAAGTTTATTATTAAATATTAGATCAGCGCTAGCTGGTCTCCATGGAAACAGTTGCCATAATCAGTGTCTTTACATAGATGAATATCATTAATTATTAATGATAACATATCATTAAAGTTAAATTGAGGAAATTTGTTATTTCAGAAGTGTGTGTCAAACTGGTAGCCCTTCACATTAATCAGTACCCAAGAAGTAGCTCTCACTTTCAAAAAGGTTGGTGACCCCTGCCTTACAGCGACACTAAATTGTGTAATTCACATTTTGAAATTCTTCACTCAAGTTTAAGGATAAAAAAAAACAAAAAAAACAGCAAAGCCTGCTTACTTTACATTCAGCATGTCTGAAATGCAAAAGCATGAGGTTGATTTTCCAGACAAACAGCAACATCGATGAACATCTAACTTTCGTTTTTACCCATTCAAGTAAAGCAGTTACAAAACGGTCATGCTGCTAACAATGGTTTACTCTTTAAAAACAGGCACTGTGTTATTGGTAACACTTGAGCCTTATACAAAGCCATGCATTTACTCCATTCATTGATCCACTGCAAAAAGAAAAAAAAAAAACATTAAACATTAAAAGTTTGTTTTCTCTATACATTAACAACATAAGTAATCACCAAGTCTGCTTATTACTACTATGCCTATGTTGTTCTATAAAGCATTTACGCATGTTTCTTCAATATGCAGTATTCACATGTCATAAATAATTAAAAAAAAACAATCTCAAGGTAGATTTCGTCAGACTTCAGTGAGTAAAATGCACACAGTGCTCTGCATTATGTGAAAGACAGTATAAACACAACTAACAAGACAAACATTAAAAAACAAAAAAAACAAAGTAGTCCTGAGTGGATGAATACATCGTATTGCTGCAGGTCTATTATAGACGCATATTACCAGCAGCTTGCATCAACAAGTCTATAAATATAATAGGCGAGTTCATCATCATTCATTATTAAAGTGATTTAGTCGTAATAAAATCTGTTACTTGGTGTTTTGTTATGGCGCCCTGTCAAAATGCTTAAAGAAAGTGTTCTTGGAAATAAGAGGAATAAATGGTCTCTTACTTGAGCCCACATATGGCTGACAGATTCTTTTCTTATGACTTCTATCATTATAAAATGCCTACATTTCGTGGATTTATGTGTGCGTCAGTAATGAGGGTCACAGTCTTCCACCATGCTGTCTGTGATGTAGTTGACTTTTAGCACCTCCTGGTAATACTCCTTCTCTACTTGTGTGTTGACGGTCCAGGCTACGACCTCGACACCCCTCTGGGCCCAGTACTGCACGTAGTCCCTGGAGACAGGACACACAGCCAATGAGTGATGTTCCTCTGGTCTGAATGACCCAATAAAAACCTTTTAAGGATGAGTGCAAAGCAATTAAAACTTTTTTGGTATTACCTAAAAAAAAGTAAAAGTGTGCTGTTTAGATTTCCTCCTATTGCTGATCCACAACAATAAACCCCAGCATGGAATAAGACAGTTAGCGGTGCCATTAAAATGCGGCTCTAACACAAACTATTAACATATTCTAATGAAGTCATTGCTTTATATATAGAATATATGACTATGTTCCAGCTACAAAAACTCACTGTGAGACAAAGTTCTTCTGTATCAGGAACGCCGAAACGCCACAGAGCTTCCACAAAACATTATGGTGTGCCCAGTCCAACAGGATGTCCATGAGAGTCAACCAGTGGTGTTTCCACAGCGATGAGAAACGTGGGGCACCGTCCCCAAACCGGCTCAGGCTCCAAGGCCGGTGGGTGAGTGCCGTGACCACCTCTGGGTCACTCTGTCTCATCTGAACACAAAGTGTTGGTGAACATTAAAACAGCAGCTACAACACAAAGACAGATGTGGGAGAGATAAGCATGCCCGTTTTGTCATAAAGCAATTTGTCTATTTTTTTCACTCTTTCTGAGTCGACACTATTTATTACAAGATTTTTTTTTAGTCCAGTATGGATTGTGAATCAAATACCTGTGTTTAAACTCGTAGACTGTGCAAAAATAAGAACAATTAAAACTGTAAACTACTTTTAGCCACATGTCAGCTGATGTCAGGTCATCATATCTTTCACATTCATTGGTAACAAGTGAATGAAAATAGGAACCAAGAGCTCAGGCACTAAGAGTTGTGTGCTCATACTGTTTAATTAGCCTTGTAATCCATCACCTAAATGTGTCTAAGTGGTGCAAAGTGTAACACACAGATATCCGCTTATCCTATTCAGGGTTGCGGAGGGGCTGGAGCCTGTAACAGGCGAGAGGTGCGCCACACCCTGCACAGGTCTCCAGCCTCCAGGGAGCTGCCTCCAGTGGTAACAGAGGCAAAAGCATTCATGCTTACATCCACACCTACGGCCAATTTCGAATCACTAATTAACCTCACCCACTAACTACGGTAGGAAGCCAGAGTACTCAAGAGAGAACCCACAGAGACATGTGGAGAAAATGCAAACGCCACAAAGTAAGACTCGGGCCAAATGCTTGATTTGGAACCAGGACCTTCATACTATGAGGCAACAGTGTTAACCACAGTGCCAAAGTGCTACAAGTTTAAAAAAAAAAAAAAAATCTTCTGAAAGTGGTCAGGGTTCATAATCATGCATAGAGAACTTTGAACTTCTAGTTTATAGTAGAAGTTAATTAATGTAGGATAAATGAGATAAGCTGACCCACACAAACATGTTTCTACATTTCTTCTTTTGTTCTTTTGTTTCCCCGTGTGCACCCTAACTGTCTGAATTTTGTGCACCTTTTCTTTGTGTATTTTTTTTTAAGGGTGTGTAATTGATGCTAAACAACTCCCTTGCAATTACCCCTTTGGGGACAAACGATGCTACGTGACCTGACAGTCACCAGAAACTCTTCATGTCTGTAATTTGGTTCTTTATACTGCACATTAGTTTACCTCAGTGTATTTTCTTCTAAATTGTAATTTTCCTCTAGTTGGACTAAATCATGTAAAGAAGACCACAGAGAAAAATCCCCCGAAAAAAAAACAGGGCTAAACTTTAAACTCTTCAGATAGAAGCCCTCTTACCCTGTAGATGACTTTGGGCTCGAAGGAGCAGACGATGCTGCTGTTGTAGAGAACTGGATATTTCTTATACAAGTCTTTTAGAGCTGCGGCTGCCTGAGTAAGAAGAAGAAACAAACGGTTATCGTAGGTCATTCAGCTGTTTACAGTGTGTGTCAGGTTTAATGTTTTTGCTTGTGGGTGTTCCTCTCTGACCACTAGGTGGTAACTAGCAGCTGTGTATGCACAGACACGCAGGCCCGCAAATCATAAATGTCAGTACGCCAACCTCCAACTGCAGCTTCCCCTTAGCTAAAAATGTGCAAATGCAGCACTTAAGGAGTTGAGTAAGTAACCTAACTTTTAAGCTAAGAGACTACTGCGCCTGGCTCAGTTTTGATGTTGCCAACGCAAACAAAGTTACATTTAGTTGTTGAAGAGCAAACAAACAAGAAACGTCTAACAGCATGCAGAACGTTACCACACAAACAAAACGTTACTTATCAGAGAGAAGCACTGTGTGTGTGTGTCCCCGTGTGTGTGTTTGAGGGGTTTGTTTATTTGTTAGAGTACAGACAAACCTGGAACATGTGTTCTGGACATCTTAAAGTGCATCAGTGTTTGACCCAGTAGTGTTTCTCTTCTGTGGTTATTTCCCAGCCACAACTAATTTTAATGATTAGTTTAACTAAGAGAGTGGTGTAATGTATTATAAAAAAGTAGGAATAATGAAATGGTAGACTTGTGATCGTTTTTGTATCGAGCCATTAAAAACATTATTATGCAATGCTGTGTGAATATAGATCAATCAAATAAACACAGAAAAGCTGTGACGATGATGATGATGTGCACTCTCTCAGTTATGCAGGCCGTTTTGTTGGCTTTACCTCATCTGGATGACCTTTGACATCAAAGTAGATGGTTAGCTGCAGTTTGATGCATTCCTCCACTGCCTCCTCCAGGGTGGGGATCTTCTCTCCTGCAAACTTGTCCCTGGTGGAAATAAAACAAGCAAGGCTTGTTTTAACTGGATTTCTTTTTATATTGTGTCAGTGATCTTTCATACGTCTCACTATAAAGTTTGCCCAAGTCACTTTTATACTTGTTCCTTCTCCTCTAGCATTCTTTTCCTGTTCTTCGCTGTTTACCTGCTTCCAATATTTACCTGGGCTATATTTTTTGTTTGTTTTGAGAAATTTGTGTGCAACAGAAATGTATGCGTGTGGGTTTAGAAGATCCTTGTTTACGTGTGTGTTTTGTTGATGTTAGTCTATTGACTGTTTTGTTACTAGTTATTCAGACTTTGCCAAGGCCTGGAAGAAGGCACACACAGTCACCCTTAGATGAGAGGAAATAACCCAGGAACCACCGAGGCTCAAACCTGTCACGAACTAGAAACTGCTGGGTTACCAGTGTCACAGTGAAACCTACACCGAGAAGGTGCTGACCAAGAAAGAAGACACTGCTCCAAAACTGACACCTTCAAGCTCGACTGTAATTTGCAGCTGTCCGCATTGATAAGCCAAACGCCGTCAAAACAAAAGTTTTATGGTCTGATTAGAAAAAGATTGAGCTCTTTGGTCACAATGCCAAGAGACGTGTTTGTAAGAGTGACGGAGAAGCTGTCAAACCTAAGAACACTGCACCAACTGTCAAGCACGGTGGTGGTAGCATTATGCTCTGGGGGTGTTTTGCTGCCGGCGGTACAGTGCACAAAGTGGATGGAACAGTGAGCATTGTTAATATAGAAATCTAGTGTAGTATATAACCTTTATATTTCTGTGTCATTGTAAAGTCATATAAGTAAAAAAATAAAATAAAATGCTTATGCCCCCCAGTGACTAATATATTACTTTAAACTTTGGATCTGATCCAGTAGAAACTGAAGTGTTTTCTTATTTGTTTGACCATGACCTTTGACCTTGATGAATTACGTACTAGAATGGTGTATTTTGTTATCTTTACTCATATGATTGGAGCAGAACTGGCTGAAATCTTTGGCACTGATAAGATGTAAAAACTTTCAGATAAGACATAATCATGCAGTGTGTGATTTTGCAAAACTTTATGCCGTCATTGTGACATCATATGGCGTCATATTGAAAAAAAAAAGTGTGTTGTACAGCTCTATCCATGCCCAATGAAGGCCAAGGTGAAATGTTTGACTACCTAGGTACTCATGTCCACCTTGGCCTAGTATATTGCTATAAAGTTTGTTATCCGCAATTTATAATTTGTCTTCAAAGTTTTTACTGTTTTTCACATTTGGTGTAATCTTGACCCAATGTTCAGCAAAATTAAAAACAGCTGAAACTGTTATTGGCATTTACCACCACACAAAACTTGAAGATTATATCTTGTCTGGTGGCTGCGGATTAAATACGCCCTCCCTTCGAGGGGGAAATTACCTAATTTCAGTGGATGTTTAAACCTGCTAGTATATTAGTGTGCAAGAACCTGTATCACATTAAAGCATCTGACTGTGTGCTTTGTTTGTTTGTTTGTGCCTTCCTGACTATATGCTTCTTTCTTACCTGAGTCGATGTTTAGCAGCTGCATCCAGTTTAGCCAGCTCTGACATTTTCATCTTGCTGAGGAATCCTGACCCACTGGTGGTCCGGTCCACGGTCTCATCATGCATCAGTATTGGGACGCCGTCTGCTGAGAACTCCAGGTCCAATTCCACACCAGTCGCCCCATTCTTACTGGCCTAAAACACAAAACAGATCATTTTCAGCATTGGATGTTTTTTCAAATGGTGGTCACAAATCTGCCCTAAAATCCACTTAGAAAAAAAAAAAAGTCATCCCTACCTGAAGAAAATTTTACTTGACTAGCAAACTGATTATATCTGTACTCCATGTGTTCGCCTATAAATGGGGGTATATTACAGTGAAGAAATACTGTTTGAAAGGGTACACCATTGCAACAAAGTCTGTACACTAAAAAGCACTAGCAGGTGTATTTTTGAGTTGCAAATGTCTGGCTCGGCACAGTCACATCTCATATACACCTGATATAAGCATGTGGTCTGTATTTGGTATCTTTATTTGTATAAATGAAAACTAATGCATGAGCCTGCTCATATCCAGGTGGTATTAGATCGGTTATTATTCACGAATCTTAACTTTATCTCAACATGCAAATGAGTTAAACTAGGCTGGCTGGTTGGGAACTGGCTGATAACATTGTGGTACAAGGTGCTGCTGGAAGAGTGGTGGCCTTAAAATGCATGATAAGATACAAACTGATACAAACTGGGTGAATACCAGAAGTTAAATTCGCTGCAGTAGTTCCTCTTGTACACTGCCATAACAAAAAAAGGGCACATGAAGTAGAATCGCTCCGAAACCCTCCCCACCTCGGTCTCTCACCTCTCGGATAGATGCTATTGTGTTCTCCGGTGCATCGTGCCCGCCGCCCCGGTGAGCGACCACCGACACCTTGCCGGTGCCCGCCGTGCCCTTGACTGGGTGGAGCACCTTCTGGGTTCGGCTGGACGGAATCTGTGGGAAGCGGAACATGGCTAGAAAGAGGTAGAGGGAGGCGGTGAGGACCACTGTCCACACCGGGCTTCGGGTCCCCAACAGGATCCCCACAAAAACAAGGGAGTACAGGATCGCTTCATCTCCCTGCTGGAGCATCGTTGTCCTGTCTTTGTCTTCTCCACCTGTCCCGCAGCAGAAAATAGCACCTGGCAGGCAATGCTCCGCATTTAAGGCGTTTACTGTCCTAATTTTAGTTTCTTTAAACGACCTAAATGAGATAAGGACATGCTTTGCCCAGCGATAAAACGCTCATTACCAAGAGACAGTCCCTAACCCGTGACTCAAAGGGAACTGCTGATTTACGCTTCCCGGTGGATGCTTCCGCGTTTAAGCGAAATCACCCTCAAATGAATTAGGATGAATCAAAATTATAATAAATTTTTAATTACTATTCACACTGAGTTGTCACAGAGTGATCACTGACAGCGTTCTCTCAGGATGTCTCGGGAAAAAAAACCGTTAAATACATATTAACAAAAAAAGAGACGTCAAAGGGGAGCACATCCGGGTCACACCGCGTAACTGCTTCCTGTTAGCGCACATTCAAGTCATGTCATTTGGTCGTCCATCTTTCTTGTTTCTGTGTGTTTTTTTCCCCATTTAGCTCGTCTCTGATCATGGTAAGCCTCGTTTTATATCCAAACTCTTATCCAGCTTTAACTGTTATTATCAGTAACATTCATTATTAGCCACTGAAAGTCATTAGTGCTGTGGCAGAGCTGCGTGACAACTTAGTCAGGACATATGCGCCTTCAGGTTGTTTTATTCCACACAGAGGCTACACAACAGCTGCTGTACATGTAGTACAAGTGTTGGTCTGGGTATACCACTTGTAACTGCATAATATTATATTTTGTATATTGCTGCAATAGCATCGTACAGTGCACAAAATCAGTGAAGTAGAGAGTACAGGAGGGGTGGAGTGGGTCAAGAAGAGAGTACAGGCAGGGTGGAGAATAGAGTCAGGGGTGATTTATGACAGGAGGATAGCAGCAAGAGTGAAGGGGAAAGTTTGCAATATGGTAGTGATGCTATGATGTATGATTTGGATATGATGGCACTGGCAAAAAGACAGGAGGCAGAGTTAGATGTGGAAGAGTTGTAAGAGCTTAACTGGAAGAGATCGGAATGGACAAAATTAGGAATGAGCGCATGAGAGGGAAAGGTCAGGTTGACCAAATGAAGAAGAAGAAAATAGTGCTTCCTTCATATTTTTACCACCTGGCTTGATGAAGCGCTAAACCTGATAGTTTACACTATTGGTTTCCAGTGGTGTGCTTAATCCCTTCTGATAGAAACTTTACCTATTGTCAAAGTGCTCAACCACTTCTGTTGGATTGTGTAAAAGTTTCTGTTAAGCTAGTGGATGCAAGTTATATGTGAGCGGAGCTTCTTTCCAGCCATAGAGCTGGAGTGGACAGGTTTGTGAACTGGTGCGCAGAGCATCACCTGCACAAAGTTGAAGATCCTATATCAGCTGCAGATGAGACCCCTATTACTATACATGTCCATGACATTAGACAGGTTATGTGGTACAAATACTTACATTGATAATGCACTTACTTTGAACATACATTTTGAAAATGTGTATGAGAATCCATTAATGTCTTCATTTTCTCCAGACTCCAAGTATTTGTCTTGATTTGTGTTCATGTTCATTTTTGATGCAGCAGTTGCCTGATCCAGGGGTTATTTTTTTTAAGTAGTGTAGTCAGTTTGTCCTCAGATGTTAGCTGATCAAATATTGTAGCAGTTTTGGCTCTAAACATGTTATGTTGAATTTATCTGTTCAATGTTATTTATCTTTCTACAGATCAGGTCACTTCTTCAGTGCAGATTAACCTCCCGCGTCCTGTCCTTCACCAGAGGATCAAGTCTGCTCGCGGGTCGGACACCTTACAGTTTGCAGCCTTGTTCACCAAGTCTCAGGCCAATTCAGCAGCGCCTACATGGACCCCTCATCCCTAAAATCACAGCCCTGGTTAAATACTCGGATGTGTCCACACAGAAGTACACTATGATTTACACCCTGCCATACATCAAGCTCCTTAGAACTGTGTCCAGGCTCAAACTGCTCCAAACCGCAATAACTCTGGTCGTCTTGCCCCCGGTGTACGTCCTCTACTTCCAGGGAGCTGCCTCCACCTTTCTTGTCGGCTACACGACAGGGATAGCTCTGTTTGCTGGTGTTATGCTGTATACTGCCAGTCACTTCTTCAGGAGGGTAGTGGGAATGATGTATCTGGATCCGTCTCAGACCACGCTCAAAGTGTCCCACCTCACTTTCTGGGGAAAGCGCCATGATATGTACCTGCCAGTGTTAGATGTTATGACCATTGGAGATACAGGGGACTCTGTAAATGAGACCATACTGAAACTTAAGAGATACAGCAGTCCGGAGACGCTGTATTTCTCAACTCATTTTGGACGTGTGGTGGACAAACAGGCTTTTGAGAAGGTGTTTGGAAGTTTAAAATGATTATTTGTTTAAAAAAAAACTGTGAGGTATTTTGAATGGTATTATCAAAATATAACATTTAAGAGATTCATGTATTGTCCATGAACAATATTCTAAAATGAAAACAATTATACAGTTGAGGATGTTTGCTGTTATAATTTATATCTAAGATATTTTAGCTGACATTGATCTGAATCATCCACAGTTGATAAATTACTGGATAATTTATTATAATTTTTCATTTTTTTCTTAATTAAGGTTGAGAAGTAAGATTGCAGATTAAAAAAAAAGGTTAACAGTTGTCTGGTAAATGGTGAATATGTATGCAGTGAGATTGGCCTAACATTGTCCAAATAGTCATGTTGCATCATCAGACCATGATAGGAAACGTCCACAGGTCAGATTTTTACAGATGTCCTTCTTACTGCAAGCTCCAAAGAATGTGTGTCTCCTCCTGATGTTGAACCAGGGACTTTTTTTGTGTGGTAGCTTAAAGTGTAAGCCTAAAAACTCATTATTTAAAATACATTAAAGAAAGTATTCTTCAACATTGTTTTTGACTGGGCTATGGTTAGGTTTTCCAGGCTGTAGAAAGAGGGCATTCTTCATAGATTTTGCCTCAGGTTTGGTTCAAAGAAATTTAATTTTGGGACCAGCTTCTGTTGCCTGTGAGTAACCTGTGAGTACATTTTCAGTTCGATCTTGGTTAAGCTGTAAGATTTGACATCCAGACATTAATATGAAGCTGTAGCTCACAAAGTAGAGCAGGTTAACTACCAGTTGGAAGGTTGGTGATCTGATCCAAATATCTTGCCTTATGTCAAAGTGATTTGCAAATATGAAGGAGTGTGTATCATAGATAAAGAGCTTTTATAAATGCTTTTTGAGTTCTGAGTAACAGTAGAAAAGCACTGCATAAATATTATTCCATTTCCATTTATAATATCTAAAATATTGGCGATGGAAACAATGCCACATGTGGCCTCAGCTTCACAAAGCTTTTTTAAAATTTTGTCGTTAAAAAAAACAAACAGAACATGCAATGACGCTCATTAAAAAAAGGTTTCATTCTGTTATTATGGAAGCTGGACTGATTTTAGTTGGGTGAATGCTGTTGGTAAACAGCATCAACCTATTGAGATCCACAGATCCATGGAATTCTTTATTCTTTATTATTATTATAACTAGTTGCTCCGTTCTTCGTCACTTAACTTGGCCTACAGTTCTCGTCCTATTGTCACCGTTCAACCTCTAAAACATTCTGCTATATCCGCTGATGGGCGCTATATCTTTTGGTAGTTATTGCTGTGATACTTTTTCAGATAATAACGTTTTTATGATCGTTTTTTTCTGTATTGAAATCAATGGGCATTCGTCAAAGTTCCGAACATGGAACCTGCGTTCCTTTGAAGTGAGCTTAGAG
>VURO01015351.1:8584-21445 GCA_015108175.1 Pelvicachromis taeniatus
ATTTTGTTTTTGTGGGTGGGGGGGGGGGGGGGGGGTTCACTACTATTCTAATTTCACTTTTTTTTTTTAACACCGTGTCCAGTAATAAAAATATAGGATATTATCTGTGAAATACAATAAACTTTTTTTCATAATTACAGGACAGTCTGCAGAATGAGCTACCAGAACCTTTTCTGTCATTTTACACAATTTTATTTTCTAACAATTTATGCCAAAAAAGTTGTGGCGACTTTGTTATGCTTCATTGTTTCACTGATCTAACGTACCCAAGATCAAAGTGGGCTTCATGGCCCCCACATTGGCACATCCCTGCCATAGGTAAACTCATTGCCTGCACTGAACCCATCCTAAGGATTAGGAGCAGTGGATATTCATGCATGTAGCAGCTGGGGGCCAGCTCCCCATGTAACCCAGCACCTTAGCCAAAGGTACAATCACAGGAGAATTGCCCTTGTGTGTTTTTGACAGCAGAAGGAGTACAAGGAGAACAAGAAAACTCTACGCAAAAGCACTGTAGCCCAGGTTTGAACCCAGAACCCCCTGGCTGTGAGGCAATGGTACAAAACTTTAAACCACTCAGACTTTAAATCATTAAATATACATATGTTAGACAGGAAGTTGTTAAAGTGCCACATCTATCCCAAAAATTGAAACCAAACTTCCGTGCGCTGTCATAAGTATTCTATACATTATTCCTGCAGGTATGAACGCAGCTGTGAGGGCTGTTGTCCGAGTGGGGCTTTACACTGGAGCCAAGGTCTTCTTTGTGCACGAGGTAAATTCTGCTTTTAACTTAATTTGGCTTCCTCAGATTAATCAGTGTAAACACAGATTCAAGAGTTCCAGGTGGTATGTTCAGTATCTGCATGATGTCTGTGCAACAAACCAAAACTGCCATACATAATATTGTTTTTCAGTTAATGCTACTATTAACAGTAAACATATAATGAAATAAAAAATGTATGCTTGTCATTTTTCCTTTTACATTTTTTAAAAAGTATTTGATTAGATATGACGTGTATTCCGCTGCCTGATATCCCCACCATGATATTAAGAACAACTGACTGAGTACAGTAGCAGACGAATCATTAAGTATAAACATTCCCGTATCATTAACTCCTAAGCTTTATCTGAGCTATGACCCCTTTTCACTGAGGTGATATTGTTCTTGTTTGTTGACAGGGTTACCAGGGTCTAGTAGATGGAGGAGACCATATCCGCCCTGCTACGTGGGAGAGTGTGTCAATGATGCTGCAGCTGGTGAGAACACAGAAGGATGCAAAAACTGCTGGGTTTTTATTTTTGTTTATTTTATTGGGGGGTTTTTTAAGAAGTGGCCACAAACGTTTTGCTGCACTCTAGTGCCGCAGATCAAATTAGCAGCTAAATGCCAGCATTTTTAAATTGCAAGACTAAATAGAAATTAAACATTTGTGCTTAGATTGTGCTTAGATTGCACCTGCCGTTCTCCTTATTAGCCTCTTTGTGATTCTTTTCGGGGTCTGAAACCCATCTTCATTGCCTGATGTCAGGGTGGGACCGTGATCGGCAGTGCCCGCTGTCAGGATTTCCGAACCAAGGAGGGTCGCACAAAGGCTGCTTGTAACTTAGTCAAGTTGGGCATCACCAACCTGTGTGTGATTGGAGGTGATGGCAGCTTGACGGGTGCAAACCAATTCAGAACAGAGTGGAGGGAGCTGCTGGCAGACCTTCTTAAAGCCGGTGAGAAACACAGAATTCACTGTTCTTAGCAACAAAATAAACTCATGTTGTTATGAAACATCTATCATTTTCTAAACTACTTATCCAGTTCAGGGCCGCCTATGCCTGGCGCCAATCCCAGGTCACCAGCCAATCACGGGGCTAGTTGTGGAACGTGGCACAGAGAATTTTACTGCTGTTAGCCTGTTGGTCAAGTGTTTTTTCATTTTGTCCTCAGGTAAGATCACGGAAAGTGAGGCCAAGTCCGCCTCCCACCTTAATATTGTTGGCATGGTGGGCTCCATTGATAATGACTTCTGTGGAACTGACATGACCATCGGCACAGATTCTGCCCTTCATCGCATCATAGAGATTGTGGATGCCATCACCACCACTGCACAGAGGTATGCCCAGAGACATTTGCATTTTTAAATGTGAACAAAGGAGATTTCAGATTTCCTGACATAAATTTGCTTTTCTGCAGTCACCAGAGGACCTTCATCCTGGAGGTAATGGGCAGGCACTGTGGGTAAGTACAGCTCACATGAGTGTTTTGTGCACATCAGTGTAAGAGTTGGTTCAGTGGTCAGGGTTAAATATATACATATATATATATATATATATATATATATATATATATATATATATATACACACACACACACACACAAACATATTAGGGCTGTCCAAATTAACGCGTCAACGCAGATTAACCCATCATGATGATTAATCTAATTAAGATTTTTAACGCAATTAACCCATCTGCAGTGCAGGATGACTCAAAATCCCTCAAATGTCTCTGTCAACACATTTCGGACAGTTTGTTCAAGTTGTAACGATTGCACATGTGCAAATGGGCGGTTGATCTGGTAGTGAAAGGGAACAGATGATAAACAGCACATTGGACCTCTCAATGGGAAATTTGAGTATAAAAAACAACAAGACGGAACAGTTGACCAACATAAAGTATCATGCGCATTGTGCAAGAAGGAAATTTCTTTACACTCAAGCACTTCCAACTTAAAATATGACATTAACGCGAAACATACGTTAGTCAGGGATGCTGCTAGCACTTTGGCTAACATAGTGGTTCCCAGACTTTTTTTGCTAGACCCCCCTTTGTTTTACACAAAATCCCCCCCGGCACAAACACATCGTCCAACCACACACACCCATATTTTGTTTTCAAACTCCACTGCAATTTATTCCACACCTCAAACCTTTTGTAAGCAATTAAGAGTAAACTGCAATAAATTACAGGTTGCTATTAAAATAAACCACTAAACAAACCATCTTTATGATGTAATTATTTTTGCCTCACTGCTATCAATACATTTTTCCAAAAATGCCTCTCTGTGCAAAATGGGTTTAAAAACAGAAACAACTGTGGGGTACTGTTTGTAGCGTGACCAACCGTCCTCTTTTTTGCACTTGTTGACTTGTAAAAGCCTGTATGACATTTTCTTATTTCACCATTCATTAACCGCACAGAGAAGGCATTGTTTAAACATGTTAAAGTTTTCTTTAAGCAAACAGCATTATTAAAGTTCTTCATGACCGAGGCCAAGTGTCCTCTTTTTTGGAAATCTAAATATGGTCATCCTACTGTTTGTCCGTGATTTGAACCGGGGGCACAAATTGTGGCAGGATCAGCCTGTTATTATTTGTATCCCACTGTAACTTTACTGTATAAAGAGTTCAGGGGGCTCAGTAAGTTTACCTCAGACAGATTGACTGACACAACTGCCAAGTTGGTTTGCAACAAACTTCAGACCTATTAATATCGTTGAGAACATGGCCTTTACACAGCTTTGGATCCTCATTTCAAGTACTTGAAGTGCCTCCCCAAGAATAATTTTAATATACCCAATAGTAGCTTTAGATATTTAAAAGTTTTAGAAACAATATCACTTGGCTTTGTTAATTTGGTTTTCAGTTACTTGGCTTTGGTGACAGCTTTAGCCTGTGGTGCTGACTGGGTGTTCATCCCAGAGATGCCCCCAGATGACGGATGGGAGGAGCATCTGTGCAGAAGGCTAACAGAGGTGGATTTCACATTCATGCTCACTTTGGCTTCACTACAGCTGATATGTGAAATGTGAATGGCGGTGCTCTGTTTTACTCTGTCCCTCTTAGCAAAGAGGCCGTGGCTCTCGCTTGAACATTATCATTGTTGCAGAGGGAGCTATGGACCGCCAAGGTAAACCAATCACCTGTGACCATGTCAAACAGGTCAGTATTGGCAATACTCCAGAACATTAAGGTCAACTATAGTTAGAAAGACAGCTCATAAATCACCTGTCTCTGCAGCTGGTATCAAAAAAACTAGGTTTTGACACCCGCACCACCATCTTGGGCCACGTGCAGAGAGGAGGGACTCCCTCTGCCTTTGATAGAATCCTGGTAATGTCTCAGTCAGATATTCACAATGAATCACTGGCGGATGTTGTTTTCTTTATAATGTTAACTGTGTAATGTCTTTCATTTGTCTTTCAGGCAAGCAGAATGGGAGTGGAATCAGTTATGGCTCTACTGGAGGCCACACCAGAGACACCTGCTTGTGTGGTCAGCTTGTCTGGAAACATGGCTGTCAGACTTCCTCTCATGGAGTGTGTGCAAGTGGTAAGTTAAGATCCGAAGCACACAAAAAGTCAGACTTCGACATACAGGAACTTCTAAGTATACGATATGGCATATATAAAGTGTACGAGGTACTGTAGGCATGCTATAATTGGCTCTGGGGTTGATATTTTAGAATATCTGAGCTGGATTTTTTTTTTCCTGTTTTCTTTTCTTCCACCTTCACCTATATCAGACTAAGGATGTCACAACAGCCATGGCTGAGGGGCGGTATGATGACGCGGTGAAGCTCAGGGGAAAGTGAGGCATGCACTTTTGTGTCGTTAATATGAAATGCTCCTGTGTTGCAGTTTTTCAATGTCTATATTTTTTTGGTCCTAATTTCTGACAACAGGAGCTTTGAGAACAACTGGAACACTTACAAAATGCTGGCTCATGTCCACCCCCCAGAGGCAAAGGTTTGGAACTGCAGCTAACAAATATATTGGCTCTCAGTCATTAAGCGTCATTAAAAAATCAAATATATCTCAAATATTTCTTTGCCAGAGTAATATCAACATCGCCATACTGAATGTGGGAGCTCCGTGTGCTGGAATGAACGCTGCAGTCCGTTCAGCTGTCAGGACTGGACTCCTCCAGGGCCACCAGATGCTGGCTGTGCATGATGGCTTCGATGGCTTGGCCCATGGAATGGTAATCTAATTGCATGCAAAAAAAAATTATAATAAAATAAATAAGCCAGACTAGGGACCGTTTACTGTTTAAGGATTCAAACAGCTGTTTACCATATCAGTGCACAACCATTACATATGATAGAGCACATGCTCTGTGACTCCACAGATTGAGCCCATTGGCTGGTCTGGAGTGGCAGGATGGACTGGAAAGGGGGGCTCCTTCCTGGGCACAAAGAGGTGAGCTATTACAACAGACAACTTGCTGACAGAAGCACAGTAATGAGAGTGCGTGTTACAGGTCTTACATCTCCTTAACTTTAGGTTAGGGAGATATTATCAATTATCATGTGGTTTTCTTCCTTTCTGAAGATCCCTGCCTCAGGAGTTCATGGAGGAGATCAGTCTGAGCATCACTAAGTTCAACATTCATGCTGTAATCATTATCGGAGGCTTTGAGGTGAGCAGCATTATTGAGACTGTGATAATGCCACAGGTAGATCAGTATTCACACCAAAACGTACATATTTTAGGTTTGAGCAGGGATCTCAGCCCTGGACTAAAGAGCACAAGCAGGTAGAATTATTATTATTATGTATTTATTTATTTTATTTGAAAAGGGACCATGTACAATATTACCATAAATGTTGCCATTCAATGCATTGTACCAGAGTTCGCTTAAGCTGATTTCTTTTAGAATTTCAAAATATTAATAAATAAGCCAGTACATTCAGGAAAAAAAATGTATTCGATGCAGCATTTAGCATCTCTTTAAGACACAGTAACACCATATTTAACATGTGTTTTTTCATTTGCACCCATCAGAGAGGGTTGGAGAATGACAAAACACAAAGTCCAAAGATAGGGACACGTTTTGGCCACTGTCCTCCTAGAACCCTCACTTCATACAATGTAGGTTTTCTTCAGGCTGCAGCATGTAGTAGGCTCTGGCCTACACAGAGAGTCAGGAAAATGTGACAGCTGAGTTTCCAGAGTAGAGCATCTGTGCACTAGAGTGGAAGCACAACCCAATACCTGCACCTTCAATTAACCCACAGCACAAGCACAGAAACAGGATCACACACACGCACACACACACACGCACCCACGCACGCACGCACGCACGCACGCACGCACGCACGCACGCACGCACGCACGCACGCACAGCCCTCAGTCAGTGGCAATTACCCACAAGACAAATGTGGAGGTGAGTTTCTGGATGAAACCAGTCTACTCCGTTTCAGCACATAAACAAGAGCGACAGACACTCATTCTTTTACTGTTTTCTCCTTATAGGCATTTGTGGGAGGTCTGCAGTTGGTACAAGCTAGAGAGAAATATGAGGAGCTGTGTATCCCACTCGTTGTTGTTCCCGCTACTGTGTCCAACAATGTTCCTGGATCTGACTTCAGTATTGGTGCTGACACCGCCCTCAACACCATAACTATGGTAAAGCTCTTATTGAGCACACTCTTAACCCTTTCACGCATAATGGTCACTACAGTGGAAGGCTATTCAAAGGCTGTTTTCTTGTATTTGTGTCAGTGTTGATGGTATACTTGCACATAAACCACTACACTGGACACTGATGTGTCACTCCATACCAAGTCAAAACGTATGTTGTCCACCTAAGTGGACATGTATAAAAGTCTATGAAAAGTTCAAAAATCTTTTTTTCTAAAAAAGCCTGAAGATGAATAAAAATACTTGAGAAAAAATTCCTGATTGCATCAAAGTCCTATGCAGCACATTGTTCTCTTCTCACGTGTCTGTGTTTGTAGACGTGCGACAGGATAAAGCAATCTGCCGCTGGAACCAAGAGAAGAGTATTCATTATAGAGACTATGGGAGGATACTGCGGCTACCTGGCGTCCATGGCTGGATTAGCAGGTGGAGCTGATGCGGCTTACATTTATGAAGAGCCTTTCAACATTCATGACTTAGAGGTTTGTCTGTTTCCTTATGAGAATCAGTGAAGGACATTTTTAAAGACAGGTTGCTGATTCTTGATTATTTATTTTTTTTGTAGCTAAATGTGGAACATCTGGTGGAGAAGATGAAGACCACAGTGAAGAGAGGACTCATTCTGAGGTTTGAGGGAATTACCATTGTGAACATTATTACATTTATAGGGTTCGCTAGGCGGTCATAATTTATCTGTTATTTTACTTTTGTTTTAGAAATGAGAAATGCAATGCAAACTACACCACTGACTTTATCTTCAACCTGTACTCAGAGGAGGGCAAAGGCGTGTTTGACTGCAGGAAGAACGTCCTTGGACATATGCAGCAGGTATGAAGCTCTTCTTCTTTTTTGTCTCAAGATCAAGATCATTTGACACCTTGTTCAATATTATGCGTTAAAGGAAACCTTCTGTATGTTATCAGGGTGGAACACCCAGTCCTTTTGACAGGAATTTTGGCACAAAGATGGGGATGAAGTCTGTTCTGTGGTTGACTGACAAGCTGAAGGAATGCTACAGACATGGTGAGAATTCAGTATATCTCAGAAAGCAAAATGTTGTATTGACTTGCTGACCATCGATGTTCCCTGTGCTAATGCCACTTGTGCTGTTTAAACCTTAAACCTCAAGGCCGCATCTTCGCCAACTCTCAGGATTCAGCCTGCGTGTTGGGCATGAGGAAGAGGGCTTTGGTTTTCCAGCCTCTGGCAGAACTGGCAGAACAGACTGACTTTGAGTGAGACCTCATTTCTATTCTTTTCTGCTCTCTAGTGGTCTGAAATGACTAAATGCAACTTCAGAAAGAATGTCTTACATATTTACTCATGAATTTGATCTCTTAATTTCTTTGATTTCCCTCTGCAGTCATCGTATTCCAAAGACACAGTGGTGGCTAAGGCTGAGGCCCATCTTGAAAATCCTGGCCAAGTACAGGGTCAGCCTGGACACCTCTGAAAAGGCTGCAATGGAGCATGTCATCAAGAAGAGAGGCTTAGTTAGTCAGTAGTTCTACTATGGGATTATTTATAATAAAGCATGGGCAGATGACCTGACTGTTTTCTTTGAAAGCCCTTTGTAAACCATGTTTAAGGAGAGTGCAAAATAAATAAAGATATTAATTAAAAAAAAAAAAAGTCTCACAGTGGACTCCTTCACCAAAAGGGTGATCACTTCCCTTAATTGCTTATGTCTGTTGTGGGGGAAAAAAGGTTTTTTTGTCTGTTGTGTGCACCCAAATCAAATTCCTGTAATTTTATTTCAATCCAAAGTTTATATAAAATACAGCTTTTCAGTCATCTGTAACGGTTTCTTTTCATATGAAGGCTGTCCTATATTACATCAGATTTCTTCTTGCCCTTTTGACCACATTTTAGACTCAAAATGCACTCTGAAATACCATTATAGCTGTGCATTATTATTAATAATTGTGATAATTATGGTAAGTACCGCAGGAAGGGCACTAATACTTTTAATATATAAATGGAATAATGAGCTATCTTTGATTTATATGGGCTGAAAATAGATTGTGATTGACTGTTTTATTTGAAACATGTAAATATAAATAATAGAGCAATAAAAAATATGCTGTAAACAGAAAACAAAGTAAAAAACTACATTAAGTCACCATGAATAACTCCATATGCCACACAATTTACATGTCTAGTAAGGAGTAGGATGAAATACTTTTTACACCCCCTTGAGAGGCAGGGTACACCCTGGACAGGTCGCCAGTCTGTATAATTATTTACAAGCAGGAAGTTTTATTACTGCTATATATCTTAATTTAAGATTTTGACAAAGAGTTGTCAGTGTGAATTCTGCATTTTTCCGGCTAATGTACAATTTACAGTGACACGCAATAAAACTACGGTACCCATAATTCATTCTGTTTCCGGCTAAAGCGGATGTGTTGTCGGATTGGTTTTCAACGATCTTTGAAAAACAGTGAGCGGGGGAGTTATTTCTATGAGAGGAAAGCGGCGGACACTGATAGTATTTTTTTTTTTGCCTACACTATTAAAAACAATATTACACTATTGTGGAAATGTTGCTTATTGTGGGCAGCTAAACACCCCTTTATCTACCGTACAGAGCTTTTTTAAAGACGTCGATCCCTCAAAAGTAAGTCGCAGTAACTGATCTCGGTTAAAAGTCTGTTACAGCGTCATGGTATGGTGACGTTGCTAACGCTAGTTAGGCTAGCCACTGTGTTGAAGTTTAAGTTGTCTTTTATTTACTCTTGGCTAACGTGTCTTCTACAGCTTTCGTCATGAAGTGTTTAAAGGTGGACGAATACATCAAGCGGACTGCTTCCGTGAGAGAAACGGAACTTTTATTCCACGAACTCGAGGTTGGGGCAAGTTTAATAAGATGAACGCTATTAACTTAAGAATTCACGTTAAATTGCTAGTCTGACGCAAGCTGTTAGTGCACCTATATTAATCCACTGTTAATTTCCTCTACGTTCTCAATTTGAAAGCTGTATTTATTTATTTATGTATGTCTTTATTTTTGCAGAATTATGTAAAGGGTAAACTCGGGCTTCAGGGTCGCACACTGTGTGACCGGATCATCAGAGCTTGTAACCATCAACTTGGAGTTGGGGGCCCTGACCTAGAGCACATTGGTCAGTTGGTGAAGCTGATGGAGCTTTCACTTCATGGCTATGACATCTCTGTTGCACTTATACCTCAGAGCAACCCCTTATACATGGAAAAGATTCTTTTCCATATTGTCAAAAAGCTAAGCAGCTTAGAAGTTCACACTCTGTGCAGCCACATAGCTGGGTTACTCTACAGTCGTCTTTCTAAAGCCCAGCAGGTATGCGTCGCTTTCTCTACAAGAGTGTCTTGTGTGGCATGTCCAACATTGAGTTGAAACATTAATGAGATTTGTATGTTTTGTAGGATGAAGAAGACTACTGTGTTCTTGTGAGGAGCAGTTTTTCCGTGCTGTGGAATGGACTATCTGCTGCCAAAGACAAGAAAATCCTGAATCCTCGAGACAAACTGCGCTACCAGATGCAGGCTTTGAGCTTTCTTTTGCTTTTGGACACTGAAAATGCAACTCCATCCCTGCCTAAAGCTGTTGTATACACTGAAGATGTGGTCACTGAATTTGAGAGTAGCTGTGGAGCGATGACAAAAGAGGCTGCCTCCATTCTTCTTCAGGAAATTAACACACTTTTTAATACATGTTGGACTGGTGATCAAGACTCTGAAGGGGATGGCTCGAAGCAGCGTGGAGCATCACGTTTTTACGTGCTTTCTGAAATGGTGCTGATTATAGTAAAGGTGCTGTGTAAGGCCGGCCACCACAGTCTGGCCTCCACCTTCCTGAGTGAAATTGAAAGAAAGGCCTCAGACTGTTTTAGCTGTCAGTCTACAGTACTGGTGCTTGCCAAATGGGGAGTAATGATTCATTCAACAATGAAAGCAGGTGATGAGGCTCAGCAGGCTTTAAGAGAGTGTGCTAGGGCCGTGAGGTCAGTCTCTGGTAACCTGGGTGACAGAGAAGGCCGTGCACTTCTGGAAGGGTGCAGCTTTGTTGTGTGGGCTGTTGAGAGTGGGTATGACAAAGGTTTAAGTGGACCAGTGCTACTGGCTTTGTTTTCTTTTTTTGAGGAACACCAAGAGTGCGTAATGAGGACACTAAACAAGGTTAGTATTGCCACTGACGAGTCAAAATAGATCGAAGTTTGGAAGAAAAGACTGTTTCCTGATAATAAGAGCTTTTTTTTTTTCTTTCCAGAACTTGTCATGCGAGGCCGAGTGCAGCAGACTACAGAAGTCTCTTTGCTTCAGTATTTACAAAGGCTTTGAGTTCGCTTATGAGAGCATGCTTACATCTGAGGTGAGAAGGGATGGATATAGTGACAGTATAGCATTGTTTTGATTATGCTTTTCAAGGAAAGTACCAAAACTAAGAAGCAGATATTCTCTCTTATAATTACATTGTGTTGACAATAACTTTATTTTGGTCTTGTTGTTCTTTCTGTTGTTGTTTTTAATTTTGCAAAGAGGAAAAAGGGGGAATAAATGAAGTAGTACTTTGTCTGCCAATGCTTATACCAGTATGCAGTTAGAGTTGTGGTTCTCTAACTGGGGATTAGAGCCACTGCAGGAGGGGTGTGGATGACCAGGGAAAAATACCAAATGATTTTGATGATCTTTTTACATTTTATCTTAAACTGAACTTGGAAGGTTCTTGCTTTATTGTATTTTTTTTAAACAATTTTGGTAAATGAACTCTTTGACTTCAAAAAGAAAAAGGAAAAAAAAAACCCCACTCGTTAACCACTGTTATAGAAAAAATAGAATTGCTCAGAGTACTTTTGAAACAGAAGGTTTCAGACTGCATTTCTGAACACATCCAGGGCAAAGCAATCACTTGTTTTTGTATAATGTAGTCATCTTTGCGCATGAGCTTAAGGCTGATATCCTATATAACTACCCAGGGCAACAAGAGAAAAGCAACATATATGACGCAGTTTCATCAGATTGTTAATGTTTGTTTTATTACATGCAAAGCACTTGTTGCAGGAAGTGTTAGGCTTGCAGCAGCGAGCATTGTCAGAATCATTTGTAACCAAAGTTTTAAAACTTAAAATGTGTGTGTATATGTTTGTGTGTGCTCATCACACAGGGCTCAGAGAGAGATGTAGTTTGAAAGAAAAAATGTGCCAGAATGTGTTTGTGTAGTTTTGTCCTAATTTCCCTAGTAAATTGCCCTGGCACTAGTTTACTGCCGTGTTTGAGTATCGCACATACAGGCAAAAGTGTTTCTGTAAGGCTCAGTTGATGATGATGATGATGAAAAATCTGATATTTCTGTGTTTTTGTTTTGTTTTTTCAGTTCTGGTTGTACATGGTTTAACTTTTGGTTGTGATTTGTTGTACTTAGCTGGAGGACAGTGACACACTGGGAAGAGTGCTGCTTTACTGCCAAGCCACAGCTGGACTGATGATGACAGAAATGCATAAGTTGTCTAGTGAAAACCTTGTCATCAAAGCAGGTGATTTTGTGTTATTAATGTTGTCAGTTCTCTTGAAATGAAATGATATGGAATGGTTCCTTAAATTACACCATGCTTTAGATATCAGGATATCACCTTAGATATTTTGGTGATTTTCTTTTGTCTCTAGCTCAAATAAAAAATATTTGGGCTGGCGAACAAAACATTGGATATGTAACTTAATTATATCAAATTTACTATGGAAATACTATTACTACCCAAATTCCATAAGATAAATAGTTCAGTTTATTTGATCAGCCTTTTTGTGACATTTCCATTTCGTGTTCATGTGTTTTCTAGTGATTGCTGTGAGCAACTTGGCTTGTGGGTTGTACAACAGACGTCTCTATGACAATGCCTTCATACTAGTTGAAATCCTCTGCAAGGATCTTTGCAAAAATTGCCCTGCCTCTCTCTCTGTGGATAGGGTAAGTTCTTTAATGATTGATATTGTCGTGTGTGTGTGTGTGTGTGTGCGTGTGTGTGTGTGTGTGCGTGTGTGTGTGTGTGTGTTAGGGCTGCCACAAACGATTATTTTGATAGTCGACTAGTCACCGATTATTTTTGCGATTAGTCGACTAATCAGATCATGCATCCATTGGACGTAAAACCTACAGCTTATTGCACCAGCATGCATCTGCTCTTATATAACTATCATTAGCTTACAGCTTTGAGTGTTTAAGGTATGTGCTAACTAAAAATAAAGACAAGATGATAGTTTATTAAATTTTAATGAAATCTGCAGATTGTTTCTGTGAAGTTTAATAAACTCAGCCGTCTGCTCCTTGCTATCTAAAATATAACAGGACACCGGAGTCCGGAGCCTTGAACCCCGGCTAGCTATCGAGCTAGTGGGTAACAGACGAAAACGTCAGAGCGCTTTTGAAAATAAGTGGGGTCTTGATAAACTGAGCAGATATTTGAGGTTTACAC
>VURO01015354.1:10668-22066 GCA_015108175.1 Pelvicachromis taeniatus
CTTCAGCAGTGACACTAGTTTAACAGAAGCACCTATTGGATGGATTACCCAGGAGAAAAAAAAAAAAAAGCAAATTGATAATCCCAACGTGCAACAAGTAGTTAAATTACTGACATAGAAATTCTGAAAATGCTCAAATCTTATAAAATTCAAGGTGCCAGGTGTGGTAGGGATTAAAGGGAAGGTTGAGTGCAATGGGAATTTTGTAGCAAGTCTAAAGTGTCAGATAACTTCCGGCTGAAAAAAGAAGGGAATGAACTCAAACTGAGAGGGATATACCAGTAGAATACATGACAGACATATATCCTTCACTGTCGTGATTTTTATAATGTATGTGAAAGGATATCCCAGAAGGACCCAAGAAAAACAAACAAACCCGACAACCTTAAAAGTCAGCTTTAAAATGATTGCTGTTTTTCTCCAAAGTTGCCTGAGCTTTCAAAAAAAATCACACTTCCTAAACTTACGATATAAATAGTGGTTGATAAAGAGACAAACTATATAATAAGTTATTCATTTGTGTGTATGTGTCTATCTGTGTTCTTGTGTGTTAGGGTGGGGCAGCGATGGACATTTCAGACTCCCCGATGAGCTGAAAGGACGGTTGTGGATAGTCTGGCCTGGAGGAAGGGAAATCACAATTTCACATCTGTCAGTGAAATCAACATTACTTTTTTCCCCCGTTTTTTGTCATTTTTGGACAAATATCAACTGAAAAAGGACAGACATGGTTTGATTTAGTGCATTGAAAAATGAGTATGGCTTTGAATTCCATGCCTTTTCATATTTCATTGGACCCTGCCGCTGTGAATTTGCTTTCATTGAACCGACAGCTGTAGGTTTTTCAATACATTCACACAGCTGCTCCAGGAGCTGTAAATTCTTTGGTTTCTTTTGCCAGCAAGTCCAGAAACCTAAGTATCTGCAGTTTAGGTTTGCTTTATTTTCATTCCTCTTATGGCTTACATTTCAGTCTTATATCCCAAGGTGCTGCTCATCTGCTTAAAAGCAAAAAAACCCCAAAACAAACAGATATTAAGACAAGTTCTTGCATTAATTGCAACCATGTGTAGCTGGTGGGAACTGTAGCTGCACGTGCAGCAGCAGTGTGTCTTGATGAGTCTCTATAGTAGTTTGATATTCAACAGGAAACAGGGACAGGAAATGTGCACTGGCTTTGCAATGCTGGGATACATTGGAGTCACTACTGAACAAGCTAGAACAGAAATCCAGCAGCTGGTTGGATTTGTTTTGGCCCAGGGCTGACCAATTCAGGGCCTACCAAGACCTAGACAAATGTCCTCACTGATAACAAGTAGTTTCTGCCACATTTATAAAAGTTCTAAAATCAGTCCAAATTTTCTGTACAGTCATGCAAGAAAGAAGAAACTCTACAGTATGCAGTCATGTTAAAAAATAACTATACTCTCACTGCTTATATAGGAATTAATATGGTAAGTAGCAGCCAGGTGCTGCTAATCAAATGCAGCGGACTCTCGGCACATTGTTTTCAACCCCCCCCCCCCCCGCCCCCCCCCCCCCCCCCCCCCCCCCCCCCCCCCCCCCCCCCCCCCCCCCCCCCCCCCGCGGTCTTTCACTGCTCAGGTTAAACATGATATATAAGTCACTTAGATAACTTCTAAATCTTAATGTTTGGTTTATTTAAGAGTTTTATTTGTTCCTGAGTAAATCGGTTTGGCTGAGATTAAGTTAAGCTTCATAACATGTTAATCGCAGCTAAATTAAGAGGGGACTGCAGTATAAATCTGGACCTGTGACATCATCAAGTACGCTGGTGTTCCAATTGCACAAATTGCGAGTCCGTACTCGCTCTCGCTAAGTCCGGACTCCTGTGTGAACTTACAAAGTCCGGACTTAGCGAGAACGTAAGTACGGACTCGCGTACTTGAGAATTGAGAAAGGGCAAATGCGTTGCAATGGCTGAGTCATAGTCCAGTCCTCAACCTATTGAAATTGTATGATCTATGATAAGAGAACTGTGCAAACCAACGGCCACAAATCTCAGTGAGCTGAAGCAATGTTCTAAAGAAGAGTGGGCCAAAATTCCTCCATATGGCTGTGAGAGACTGATGAAGTCAAAAAATATCAATTACTTAGTAGTTATAACAAGCTCCTGACTGATTGGTACCTAGTTTAGTATAAAAACGAATGCTTTCGCATGACTTCATGCAGTCCTGTGTGAAAGCTTTAGTTTTTATAACTTTTATGAATAACACTATGCAGATAGAATGACAATCACAACAGCGATAACATAAAAGGCTTAAACTGCTGCCAGTCGCATCAAAACATTACGCACAAGTATTCCTCAGCTCAGGCGTGAGGCTACGTAAAAGGAGCAGTCTTCAATTACGCAGTCATGAAAAATAACAATGACCTTTGGATTGTCCCCGAAGTAACCTGGCTTAGTTTTCATCTTTTCTGATATGCCGAACTTTGGATGTGCACCATTGCTGTGGAGAAACATGAGAAGATCTGCCGTCAGTAAAATGGAAAGTCATCACAGGAAGTGAAGTAGTAATGTGTTGTTTTTCAGAATCTGACTGATCAATTCCATTCGCATACGATAGACCAATAGTATTGTCAATCTTCTGATTGTGTTTACATGTGTATGCATAGGAAGACTCGGAATTAGCCCAATGGTTTGAGCCAGTTGAGCTCTAATGTGTGAAACTATTTGGCACATGGGATTATCATGAGAAGCTGTGCCAGAAGAAGGAAGAAAATGGGAATTCTACCAAGCTGTGCATGAAAGTCAAAACACTTGCTGATGCAATACAGGTTAAAACCACCACCACAATCCACAACAGCCAGACTTACACTCTTATTTTTACACCGCATTGGCTGGAGGTTTATGGAAAGAAAGACAAAGTTTACTATGTGGAGCGATTTAAAAGAGTAGAATTACAAAAACATCCCTTGCATGATGTCAAGTTTTGAATTAAAGCTTGACAAAACCTCATTAATATTGGAATTTTTTCACCCGGGCTCAAGAATATTTTCGTCATATTCTACTAACGGGATAAATGGAAAGAGGTAAGGAACATGTCTACAAAAACATTTTTTATTTATGAGGAAGGGAAGAATTACACTATGAACTCTTAGCTCTTGCCTGTAGAACAACATGTTTTCAGAGACTGTTCAGAAACCCCTTTGCAACCTTTGGTCTCTAGGGTAGAATTTGTATTCCTGACTGGTTGGCAAAGTTGCAAAGCAGGTACTGCACCAAAACCCCAATTTATTTTGCTTTGGTTGTTAGCAGATTGCTGTAGTTGCTCAAAGTTTGCATAGATGATGCCACTCACTTGAAAAAATGCGACTCAAACTGGCAACAAAGAACGTTCGACTTCAAAGTCAAACTTGCAATGTGTTGCTGGGTAGGCGAAACATTTCCTTTGAAGGTGAACGCTCTCCGTGTCCAGTTTGTGTTGTACTTTTTTTAGTTTTTCCACATTTTTCATTATCAACCTGTGGTTGTCAGTTGATCTACCTGCATGACTGGGCCTTAGCAATTAATTTCATAGCTAATACCAGCATTCTCCATCAACCACTTACCAACTGGTTTTGCCATACACATTTTTCCCTAGTGAATGGCTGTTCTTGGGGAGGTCACCAGACAATCTTTAGGCCTGTCTGACCGGGGTCTTAACGGACTTGGCATCCATCATTGACAATTTCTGTAACTTTACGAAAACCAACAGTTTAACATAAGATAAAGTACAATCCTTTGCCTTGTAGAAGGTAGTAAAACAATTGTTGCTCACACTGCAACTTTATTTTTGAATTTCTATAGATCCACTCAAAGCTTTGTGATGCAATTATGGATTATGGAGAATGGAAATGAGTTGAACTGAGGCAATAAACACTGTTTGATTGACCAATAGGTGGGAAATAGTAAAACTGCTTTCCATGAGTTTCCATGAGTGCCTTAAAACTTTCATATTTTCCAAAAACATATCAGAGTTACCACAGAATAATTGAAGCAATGTTTCTCTATCATGGTGGTGACCACAATTGCTCAGTATTTGCTTCATAAAACTTGCCTCGTTTGCACTGACCTGAAGAACCACGCTGTAAATTCTTACAAGGGATGCCACCTGCCGCAGAGCGCTTGAGTGCTGAAATACATCAGAGGCTGCCTTAATTGCATGCAAAGAGTTTTGGAGAAATGACTAAGAGTGGGCATCCAGCATTAAACCTCGACTCTTCCTCTAAATGGATATTTTCCAACATATTCCCATCACTGACCCCTAAAAACAACTGGGTTCTGGCTAAGTTTTTGGGAAATACTCAGTAAAGTATGAGATACTGTAACTGGTCCAAACTGTGCTTTGGAGAACTTTGAAAAAACAACATAAAGTCTACTGCAAGGATGACGGAGATATGGGGCCAAAAGAGGGGACTCCCAGAAATCCACAGAGACTTTGCTTGATCTTTACTGAAAATCTATCACTTTCTTGGAACACAGAGCACAGGAAAGCTCAAGCTTTACAGATAAGCTGGAGCCAATACAAGCACTGATGTCATCATAAATACGGCCTTGGCAAGACCTTGCTAATGATGGATTGATGATTATTCATTCAACGTCACTGACCCAAGCTTAAGTGAGATAAAAACGCAAGAAGCCTGTGTGATACTGAATTCTTACGTTTCTTTTATGATGTCTTTTTACGCACAAATGTGAGGAGCTGAGAGGCTGAATTTCAGGATTTGAGTTCTTTTAGTACACAACCTCCTGAACTCTCCTTGGACTCTGTGGCTTGAAAAATAAAATTCAGCACTTCATCATTAAACAAGCTCACAGTTTAGTAGCATCTTGATGATTCTATTGGGTTAAATATCTAGTCAAGAACCTAAACCTAACCACTGTAAAGGGAAAGCTCACATAACAACTAAGATCATGAAAGGAGCAATCGAGTGTGTAACAATGGTATCACTGGTGTTATTGTACTTTGCTGCACGAGTTTGCTGGCAGGTAGCTAGTTGAACGGCCTCTAATAGGATCAAGGAAGAAAATCTGACATAAAAAATAATCCCACATAACAATTTGCATATTCTTTAATGATGAATGGTACAGTTCACCAGATGTCACCACTGCACTCTGAACAGGAATTCTCCAAGCTGCAGGCCCAGGCTTCCCAGCCACGTAAAAGCTCTTTCCAGGTGCCAAATAAGCAAGGATCAAGTCTTTAACCACCCACGTAGGTTCTGATATTCAAGCCTTTTCAGCAGTTTTTTTTTTTTTTTTTTTAGAAAAAGAATTTCTTTAGGACTGTTAGATGATTACAAATCCTAAGCAACATTATAACTAAATGAACTGCAGGACATAATTTCAGTAAGTAAGGCATGCAGGTGTTAGGTAATGATCTGTTCTTGCTATTCATCTCTATCAAAGCTACTGCAACAGCTTATTTAGAATCGCAAAAACTAGGCTGTGCCTTCCTTTCATTATCATCAAGAGCATGTATTATTACCAGAGATCCCAGAGGTGCGGCCCTGCTCTGCCCATGAGATAACCACTAGCAGCAGTGCTAGTTTGCCAGGGCCAAAATCATTGCTCATCTGCTATCTAGACTATTTGAGGCCCTACCCAGCCACAGTTTGAAATAGTTAACCAGCATTAAACAATCTCTTCTGTTTTAAAATGACTGCAAAATGGATTTGATCTGTAGGTTAATCAGAATAAAGTTAATTCCCATTACTTTCTGACAACAGATTTTACTAGATTTAACAGGCTAGTGGCTGAACTTTGTTAAATCAGACTAATGGGCAATTATAAAAGCTATATAAACTATATAAGCAGGAAATAAGTTTGGCTTTTATAGTTCTTATAGTGCTACGACTTAATGTTTACACTGGATTTAGTTCACGTAAAACATGGTGCCAGTAGCCGCATCCTGGATACTTTCTAATTACCTATTGAGGTTTCTCACCTGACCTCATACATACTGTCTGCCGATTTGAGCCAACCACTCATTGGAAATGTGTACTCCCTGACCGGTTGCCATTGGTCCTAGGAGTTGCTAGGAGAAAGAAACTGCTGCACCAAAAACATCCTAGAGATTGCTTTGGTTGATAGCTAATGACAGCAGTTGCCTGTAGTTTTTATGCTTGTCTGCAAACACTTGCTAATTACTAGCCAAGCAAGAGTAGTATAACTCAAAAAAACTGTCACAAACCCAAAATGGAGAAGCTTCACCTTCAAAGCAAAAGTTGTGCCTCAAAGCTACAGCAAACATGCTTCAAAGGGTGCAGTTTTGCTTTAAAGGCAAACGGTTCTTGTTTTCAGTTTCTGTTGAACATTTCAGTTTCACTGCAGTGTGGAGAAGCAGGACAGTGCTAACAGACAACTCTGTCACTTCCATTCAAACTGTGACTGCTGCTCTACGCGAGTGACCAAAACAATCGCAAGGAGGTTTCACAAACCTTTGGGGAATACTAATTTTTCCCTGGTGACAAGTGGTTGCCAGGAAATCACTGACTGGTCTGTAGGTCTGCGTAACTGGGGCTTTAGCATCATTTTCCAGTGACTGCCATCAACATCCAGCAACCACACACGGCTGTACAGGGAATACTCATTTTTTCCTTGTGACAGCTGGTTGCCAGATGGTCACTGACCAGCGTCTAGGCCTGTGTGACATTGTCACTGTGATTGTTACAAAATGGTGGACAAGTTCATGCAATTAGTGGTCACATGTCTGCAAAACCTTAATACATCATAAAATACAGACAACACAGCAATTTTCGCATCTATTTTTGCAAGACTCTTAATTGACAAATACTCGAACATCTTCTGTAAAAATTACAAAATAAAAGGCAGACGTTGGGAAAAAAAATCACGAATGCTAACAAAACGCTGAAAAAATATTCACAAAATTTACCATTAAACGATTTCTCAAAGAAGAAATCTTGGTCGTTTTGATTTTGCCAGGTCACGGCTGAGTCCAAAGTGATAGTTTTTTGTGGCAGCTGTCATAAAGATGCATCATAAAAACTCTCAGCTCTAAATTTAGCTCTCGCTGGAGTTTTTCATATTTGCCTGTCTTGCTCTCAGCTGACATCTGAACCTCGTGAGAAATGTCTGTCTGCGACCACAGCCATTTCTCTGTCCAGTCTAACAAGGCCCAGGCATCAAAGATGGCTGTATATGTCTAATAGATGGGTGAGAATATCTGGGGGCAAAGGAATGTAACATGTCAAAAATAGATACACAAGCTGAGTGGCTTATTTCTGAAGAATCCCCTTCTGCTCTAGTAATTGTCAGGTTTTTCCCACACTCTAAACAGTATTACGGGAAAAGGGGTGTTTAATTGTGTATGCTCTGCTGACATAATGTTTGCTAAGTTTGTCTGTAGTACTTTATAGGCCCTTGACCAAAGTCGTTGGTACAGCAACTTGCTAGTTTGTCTATTGTCTCTCATGTCTCTCAGGTTTATTACCTATTTTACATTGAGGCACACTGGTCTTTAAATGCTGCCGATCTTAACCTTAGTTGCTCTCTGGGTTGCTTGATGTATGTTCTTTAACTTACCTGGATAGTCTTTATAGTCTTTTTCACTTCTGTAATAGGACAAAGTCACTTTAGATTTCATTGAGAAGTCAAAGAAAAGGACTATGACTTTGTTAAATTAGCTCATCTCTCAGGAATAAGTAAGTTCAGTACCAGCTAGCAGTGCAACAATACTCTTGTGGGTTATTTACCTTAAAAGTTACTTTATCAGTGATAACACCATGGTGTATACACAGTCTAAACAAAGCAGGAATTTAATTTAAAATCAAACTAAAGCTCAGTAAGGGCACACTGAACAGAAGACCGAATTATTTATTGACTTAATTACTGTGCTTGTTTCCCTTTGGACAGCAAAGGAGTAATAATCCACTCCTGAACTTCTGATGAGGACACGCGGTTGAAGTTTTCTCACCCTTTGGTATTTTTTTTTTCACTGTAACAACTGCTGTTAAAGGTACCAGACTGTGTGAAACGTACACTATTTGCTATGTAACTGTATATTGCACTGATACAATGTTTAACAGCTGCGTGTGGAAGAAAGCAGCCGAGACAGCTTGGAGTTAGAGGCTGGGCTCTTTACCAATGTAAACTAGTCTTGAAATGTCACTATTTCTTTCTGCCCCATAGCCAACATAAACCAACTCATGACATCACAACTTCCCCACCCTCGTGCTGCAACAGTGGCAAAAGGGTAGTGTTTAGCATAAAGTTGCTGGTTTGTTTGAAGTTTCTTTTATCAAATTCAATGTATGGATGTTTTAATATGAGTTTTTCATTCAGTCACATGTACTAGTCTACATGGTTGATTAAACGACTAACTTAGCTTTCTGAGGAATTTGATATCGAGGCGAGAATTTGCAGATTGTTACCTTAGGTTAGCATGATGCCCATAAACTGAGAACATAGACTGCATAAAACTTAGATATAACCAATGTTAGGTAACCCATTGGCTCTGGACTCTACAATTTAAATCCTGTGTTACTGTCTTCCTGTTATCTCAATCCAGAAGTCACCATATTTGAAGAAGGTTCAGACCGAAGTCATCAGCTACCTCCAGCTCGGTTAGCTAGCTGTATTCACAAACTGCACAGACAAAACTACTAAGTAGTGCTAAACCCTTTTTGTACCAGGCTTTAATGCTTTTAATGCTGTGAAGTTGGGAATTTTAAGACGATAACCTACGAGCTGGGAGAGGACAGCTAAGTTAGTCCCGCTTATTAAAATGAGACGTCGACATTTTTGCATTTCTTGCGACAAATAAACAAACATTATATCAGTTTCGATAATAATCTGAATTTATCGCTTTGTTGATTCTATGCTTATCCGACTCACTTTGTGCTATCTGATACCCAGCTCTATATGAAATGAAAGGTAGTATTAATCTTTTAATCTAACTCTCAGAAAGAAATCAAATATGCATATTTTTCAAGCCATTATTCAAATCACATTTAAGAGTTAACAGCGTAGCTCCTTACCCAAATGTAAACTAAAAGATTATACACATAGGCAGTCCACTGCTGTAAAGCTTTTCAAACTGCTCTGAAAAGCTGGTCTTTCAAGTCATTATGCCTCTTTTTCATACGTCCATTCACATGCTGCCGATCTCTTTCCCATGCATGGTGGATTCTGCCAGCGAAGTAACAATAACCTTGGGTGGAGTGCACAGCTGAGCTGGAGTCTGCAGCTTGTGCTTTGATTGCTGGAATCATGGACAGAGCAAGGAGGCATCCTCAGGAGATTGTGTTACTTATTGAACTGTCCAAGTCAGAGCGATGTACTCCAGACTATGGGTCAAAAAGTGTCCAACAAGACTAATTTGCTTAAACTTTTATGAACAGAGAGTGCATAGTTGAGGCTCTGTACCATTCACGCAAATTCCATTTACATACAAATTCTATTTACTCATTTTCCTCCCTGCACTTGAGTTTTGAAATCTTCTGCCATCTAGAAAGTAATGAAACACTTGTTGAGTCTTTCTATGGTCTGCAAGCTATTCTTTCTTGCTTTCCCTTTTCCTAACTAGTGCACCTCATCCCCTCTGCTGTACTGGCATCAGCTCTAGGATTCAGGAGGCCTCTGGAGAGGGGGGAAAGCATGAGGGAAACTTGGAACAATATGTTGTAGGTAAATAAATGCGCTGTCTTAAAAAGAATGCCTTTTCAAAACATACCCAGGCCTCCTTGAAGAAGCATGTGCCCCAAATAATGCCCCAATTACTCCACTGATAATATGATAATATACTTCAACCTCTTTCAAAGTCACTGGGTTCACTGCGCAAACAAGGACCAGCACTCTGAGACTGAGGGAATATCATCTGGGGCCTTGAGGAGACTGCACATGAAGGAGTTGTGTGTGTATGTGTGTGAGTGTGTGTGTGCTTGCACTGTGTGTGTGCTTGCACTGTGTGTGTGTATGTGCTTGTATGGGAAACAAAGCAAGAGGGATAGACTTACTGTAGAAGTACAGTATTCAATCCCGTCTCCAGCTTTTGCACATTGAAACTGAACTTTTGACTCTGTTATTTAGTCTTGGATCAGAGGCACGCAGCTGATTAAACAGTGTGAAATTCAGCGAAACAGGTGTATCTTAAGCTAATCTGATGATATGGATTATAATATGGCAATAAACCTGAGGATAAGATCTCAGCACTGCGTTGATTAGAATCTTTGGCCGGTGGGCCGAGCTGGCTGGAGAGTGGCCTGACTATTGATACCATATGAGAGGATGAGTCAAAATACTGAGCAGATGTGATGGTGCAGAGTCACAACAGGAAAAAGGAAACCTAATCACATTATACCTTAAAAGATATTGAATTGGTGAAATAGAATTATATGTAGATAGATATAATTCCAACACAATGGCTTTAAAATATGTGCATGAAAAATATTTTGGGGGGGTTAAATGTACTTGTTTCCACAGTTCACTCAAAGGTAAGTACAGGTCTCATTGAGTTGCTAGAGTCAGTCTCACATTTCAAACCTGTCATATCCTTTTAAAAGAAATCAGATTTATTTCTGAGAAGAAGAAAAAAAATTGGGGTTCACATCTGAGTAATAAACAAAGTACTGGATCTGTGCTGGGAAGTAATTAAAATAATGTGTCATGATTCACCCACTTACTCTGATGATTTTCCATCCCAGTGAAACCTTAGGTATACTAAAGAGCAGTGGCGGGTAGGAGCAGAAATGTATGGATGGAGTGAAATGAAGGAGAAAGTCTTTGCCGTGCAATTCTCTTGAATGATATATCCCTTCCACCAACTGCAGAGGACATCGCTTCCAAGAAGATTTTTTTTTTTTTTTTTTGGGAAAGCACCAGTTGCCTACTGCAGACGAGGAGGAGAGAAAGAGAAAGAGTGGGAAGGGGGAGAAAAAGTGTTCCTGCGTCACGTTGCTTTAATTTGTTCACCAGCTGCCAATGAAAATGATGATCTGCAGAAGGGTTTTTTTTTTCTTCTTCTTCCTCTCTCTTGGCACTGAATCTGCACTGGCAAAACACATAGCAGGAGGCACACTCTGAACAAGTGTAATCTTTATAGTGTGATGAATACCACAAAGAAGGCTGATAGGACGAGACCCAGCTCTCACACTGATCCCACTGATTAAAGTGCTGGCGTTTGTGATGAATATGTGATCAGTGGAGCGTGTGGCAAGTGAAAGTGCAAGTCTGCCACCTGAATGTGGAGCTAAAGTGCCAGTTTAGTTATTCAGAACAATTTAATCATCCAATCCAGTCCACTTACTCAGTATTGATAAGATCCCCCCCCCCCCCCCCCCCCCCCAAAACACAAAAAAACAAAATTACAAAAAAAAAAAAAAAAAAAAAAAAAAAGAAAAAGAACAGAAAAAAAGAAAAAAAAAAGAAAGAAAA
>VURO01015362.1:0-14576 GCA_015108175.1 Pelvicachromis taeniatus
GGGGTGAATGTTTGTACCATAAAATCAGACACACACACACACACACACACACACACACACACACACACACACACACACACACACACACACACACACACACACACACACACACACGAAGGCCTTAGATCAATAGAGCTATGGGAAGCAATGGATCTCTTGAGCTAATTAAATCCAGCAGCAAACCACTTCACTTGAAACCACTCATTCTGTGGGAACTGGACTTTATCTGAGTGGAGCCATAAAAGCAGGGAAATGAACATGCATCTCTCTCTCTGCCTCCCTCTCTCTCTCTCTCTCTCTCTCTCTCTCTCTCTCATACACACACACAGACCTAATTCTGTCAGTAAGGACAGACCCCACTGTCCCACTATTGCACCCAGCTGGTGCTGTCATTCTGTATGCACTGTAAGTATGTGTGTGATGAGTGCACTGCATCTACAAAGGCTTACAGGTGAGACAAGGAGACCACGTCACTGAAGATACCCTCCTGCAGCTCAGAGATGTCGTTGCCATGGAGAGAGCTAGAAGACAGTTACAGGTCGGTAAAGGTTATAAATAGTTAAACTGAAAACTCAGTGATGCAATGACAGCAACTCTCATTCACCTCAACAACAGAGGGACATTTAGTCCTAAAACAGATGATGGCTTATAATAAAGCAAAGAAGTGACAGTGATGTGGTTTGGCATGTCACACTGTTGTACTGTGTGTGTGTGTGTGCTCACAGCAGTCTAAGCGAGCGCAAGCCACCCAGTGCCAGAGGAGGGATACAGCGCAGTTCGTTGTAACTGAGAATTCTGGAAAAGAAGAAAAGATCAAATTAAATGCAGCAGAACCAAAGATGATGTGTGTTTTACTCCACAATGCAACCCACACAATGGCAGTTGGTAAAGTCTGACTGCAGTGGAAGAGGCTCTGCCCCCTGTGACCTTGAACTGGATAAGCAGTCAAGAAATTGCATAATGGGTGGATGGATATACACTGCTGCAGTATTGGAAGAGAGTGGAATTGAAGATGCACAGACACATCAGCAGTAACCATTGGCTGGTTTAGTGTCAGGCCTACAGGGCAGAGATAGCTCAATAGGTAGAGTGTTCACCCCATGATCATTAACTATAGCCTTTACTTCACAAAAAGCAACACAAGATCGGGGGTTCAAATCCACTGAATGACCACCCTGAGTTACCCCTGAGCAAGGTACTGTCTCTACACACAACTCCCTGGGCACTGGATTGGTGGCTGGCCACTGCTTCACTGAGTGAATGGGTTAAATGTAGAGGACTAATTTCCTACAGGATTTCCTGCAAGTATACATTATTATTACATTTCTATCCTCACCTGTGGGTAGTGGACTAAAGAAGAATAAAACTGCAGACACAAATAGGAGAAATTAGCATCCTCCAGAGGGTTTCTAAAGCCACTATTCCTGCACATCAACATGTTTAAGTAGTTCTGGCATCTGACTAGGATGCTGGAACTCCTCAGTACCCTGTAGGTAAGGCCCTGGGGCAGGCCAAGGACGTGGTAAAGAGATCTTGTCTCTCTGCTAGTCTGTGAAAGTAGTGGTTTTATTTTGGAAAAGATGGAGGCAGTGGCTGGAGAGAAGGAGGTCTGGGCATCTCTGCTTTGAGTGCTGCCCTGTGACCCAAATAAGTAGTAGAAAATGGATGGATGAATGGATGGACAGTGACAGTTTGGCTGGAGATTTGGGGTCTGAACCCTCTAGCCTCAACCAGAGTGGAAAACAGAGGTCTGCTAAGATTGCGTGCTTTGAACTCCTTTTAACTTTTCAAACTTGAAGTTTTCACATCCACCCAATGTTGACTCCCTGAGTCTACTTGAGGCCCTTTATCAGATGTAACACATTTCTACCTAACCTTTCTCCCATTCATCCTGCTTGGGACCTTTAAATCGACTTTAATGCCTAAAATTGGTTTGCTTTCAAAAATAAAAACCCCACCACAAAACAAAAATCATTTCCTTGAACTACCGGCTGCATCCTTGAAAAGTGGTGTGGAAATTCAGTAACTAAATCTTTTTTGATGACCTCCTAGACTCTTTCTCCGGCCACAATTTTCTCTTAGATTTCCACTTTGTACACAAGCAGAGTAAAAATGTGCTGACAAATGGCATGCTTCCCCTGTGGTTTTAACAACCCAATGACCTTTCCTCAGGGGTAAAATAAATATTTTTAGTCTGTTAGTTGGCTGGTTTTCGATTTTTCATGATTTGGGATGAAACGAACATTTGAAAACAAGCACTTTCATTTTAACACTAGAATCACTACAAAAAATATAATTTCCTTTGTGACATTGGAGGTGAGGAAATAACACTATAATGGTACAATGAGGGTTCTCCATGTCACACAAACCATAAGAATGTTTTTAAGTTTAAAATACATCTCTTGTGTTGCTTTGTGTGAAGTAAAAGCTCCAGTGTTGTGGCAGTTTGTTTTTTAAAAATCTGTCTCTCCAAATGTACCGCATTTTTAGAGGGGCTACATTTTAAAATGTCAAATAAAAACAACACGGTAATCTCATATAACAATGTTTCATAATTGAGCAGAGAAATCCTTCCAAAGGTTGAAAATGAGAAAACGTATCATTTTAAGAAAAACATTAGCTCATTTTGAATTTGATATACACAAAAACATTTCAAAAAAAGATGTTGGCAACAAAAGACTGGAAACATACTGTAAGTGGTACTAAAAAAAAGAAACAGCTGGATTTTCCAACTAACTGGGTTAATTACTAACAGATCAGTAAGATGACTGGTCATGTAGAGATACAGAGATGGAGTTCAAATTGTTCTGACATTTTCAGAATAATGTTCTTCAAATTATGTCGCCAGTCCCCTTCGAGGCCGTCCCCAAACCGCAGCTTAATTCATGTCCAAGCCAGTCACCTTTACCTACTAAAACACTGTCAAACCTAAAATGAGGACATGGGAATTGGATGTTTGTGAAGTTTGGGTTCTCAGGGATGCTACACTAGAATCAGGCTTAATTCTGTCATACGAATCACTGCACGGGCTAGGGAACACTTCCACTAATCATGAACATACTGAACACAGTTTCCTGTGCATAAAGGTTAAAGGTCTATAATGCACAGGAGACCTGCTGTATGTGGTATGATCCACCAGCACCACTTTCTTCTCTGGACCAAAGATCATTTAAAATGAAGGTAAAGTGGAAAACTGTTCCCTGGTCAGATAAATCAACATTTAGAATTCTTTTAAAATAAATGTGGGTGCTGCGACTAAAGAGAAGGACCATGTCTTATTATCAGCACATAGTTACAGGTATGCATCTCTGGCAGTATAGGGGTGCATTAGCAGCTATGGAACTGGCTGCTTGGACATCTGGAAAGGCACCATCAATACTGAGAGGTACTCTGCCTCAGTTTTTTGAGTTTTTGTTATTCCAGTGAACTATCAGCATTAAAGTTGGATTCTGGGAGTCCTGCATTCGGGTCCACTCCCTGCTTTCCACACAGCCGACCTTTGACAAACATGGCTTCATAGTAGAAGAGCCTGAGTACTGAACTGGTCTGCCTGCAGTCCACATGTTTAACAACATGAAAAACATTTGGAGAATCATGGAACCCAATATCACAGACCCACACGTCTGCTGAGCAGCTATCCCATATCAGACAAGAATGGCACCTTTCCCAGAAGTCCGACAGCGGCTCTCCTCAGTTTCCACATATTTATAGACAGTTGTTAAAACAAGACAGGACGCTGCAGCGTAGTAAACACGACCCTGTCCCGGCTTTTTCAAGATTTATAGCTGCCATCATATTTAAAATTAGCTAAAATTTTTCTTTCAGTATTTTGTTTTGTAACATCAGTGATTTAGTGATAGGACATATTTCTGATACACCCATTATGTTTGTGCTGATTTATAACACTTGACCAAAAACAGTTGTGTTTATGAACTCACAGTGTGGTGAGCTGGCTCATGTTGGAGAAGGAATCATCAGACAGGGAGCTGATTTTATTGTTGCTCAGATCTCTGCAAAGGCAACGATCAGTTTCAATCAGTATACACACAGTGTACTGCAGAGGTCCCACTGCACTACACATACAAACACAAAAACACTAGCACGCATACTGTAACATGGTAACACACAATCCCAAAGACTAAAATGCTGCCAATCACATCATCCTCGGTTGTGTGCATGCTTTACTACAGTACATAGGTGAGAGTGAGCCTGAATTCACTACACGGTCTACAGCTCCCCCTGCTGGATGAGTATTGTTAAAGTCCAGGTTCTTTTATCGGCTTGACCGGAAAAACCACATACTCAGAATTCATCCATCACATCAGCAGGTTTATTTCACCTTCGAAAAGGCAAAGAGAGCTTTGCGTCTGCAGTACAGCAAAGGTCTGAGAGGGCGGTCCTCCTCAGCCCATAATAATATGAATCACATTTCCTCCTCCCACACACTCCTAGCCTATCACAAAACATCATACCTTACATCATAGAAGTTCCAGGGTTTGCAGTCAACAGTCAAAACCTGCTCTCACCCCTCCCTCACACACTTATTATCAGAACATATTCGTGACCTTTCTCCTCCTAACCTCCTCAGCACATCTTCTGCTTTCTGGCATCTATGGTTAGATACACCTCACACATAAGCTCTGAAGCGGCGCATTCTAAGTTTATCTCACTTAAAACGTCACACATTTGAATCTGAATTTCCTGTTGTTTTACTTGTACAACGCTATTTTCTCGGAACATACGATGCACGGGGGTGAGCCGAGGTCAACTGGCCTGACCGCAAAGTCTGGAACACAGAGCACACAGTTCAAACGTCTCTCTGTACATTTTGTTCTTTAAGCATCTAAACCTTCTTACCTCCAGATTAACCTATGGCCTACTTAAGAATGCTAACACACAAACTGATGTCAAATGAAAACTACTCTAAACATCATATATACTATTCTACTGGATTACTGTGTCACTTAATGAACTAAGCATGGTAAACTTAAACTGTCTATGCTCTCTTAACTTTTACCCACACATAAAGGCCTAATTTACATCTTGATTATAAAACTATATGGTTAACATAAATCTATTATAAGATAATAAATCCCAACACCCCATACAACAAAAAAAACAAACAGAAATTCACAAGCAAAAACATTTCAACTGCTGGAACCAACCACCAACCTCATTCACATATAAACCATTTCTGTGACTCTTACAATAATCTTCTTTAGGCGAGCAGGCTGTCTGCCATTGAAAATGCATGTGCGAGAGAACGCCTTCTTGTGCATCTTCATCAAAACAGGTGTAAATATTGAAAGAAGACACAAACATATTTGTGCATTAATCTGTTCTTGGCCCATTGCTATTTAATTTGTTTATAAATGAAATCATTTATCAGTCAGTTGTCCAAAAGCTAACTGCCAACTCTATGCAGATGATGCAGTTATACACGTACCAGCTAAGTCACCTGTCGAAGCAGCAGACACCTTAACGGTACATCTAAATGATGTCCAAAAATGGCTGGAACAAAACCATCTTGTACTGAATTAAAAAAAACAAAAAACTGTTTCTATGTGTTTTTCTATTAGGAAACGAAGTTCATCTGATGATTTTAAAATCAAGTTAGGGAGCAAAGAAATAAAGGGGTCAAAGATTTTTTTTTTCTTCGCTTTTCCCGTTTTGGATCATTAGCAATCAGAATTATTATCTGATGCTCAGCAGATTTATTTTACCAAATGGACCATCATGGTTTTGCCATATTGATCCATTTGATTGGCCTTTACTATTATTTATTGACTTTATTTTCAGTTATTGTACATGGGACAGACATGATTATGGGAAATTAAAAGGAAAGATGGAGAGAGAGAAAGAAAGGGAGGGAAGGAGTTTGGTAGGGAGAGAAAAGCAGAGGGGACAAGGCATAGCGAGAGAGGACATATAAGAGAAGGAAAAAGGGAAAAAAAATCCACTGGATCACCTGTTGAGACAAAAAAGAAACAAAGAACAAAACAAGAGAAACAAGCAAAAGAGAACAAGCAGAAGCATTGCAGAACAACACAATATGGGGGCTACAGCAATAACCTAGGTAAACATTAAATACCACGTATTGAATGTTATTGAGTAGCTTACAGAACTGACAGCGCACAACGTGCTCCCGGACAGCAACCAAGAAAGGTGTAGTTTTGCATCTCTGAATTACCACGTGTACACCTATGTGTGTGTGCACCTGTGTCGATGAGCGTGCTTGTATACAAAAGGTTTCTCCATGTAACGATCTGTCAGAGGGTTTGAGGTGCCATAGCCCTGTCCCCCAGAGCTTGAAGCAGGCATGGAGGAGATTCAGGCCCCAGACATCCAGAGGTCTGGGGCCAGAATCTCCCCAGGCCCCAGGCTACGCCGGCAGCCAGCCATGCCAGTGGACCAGGCCCGGAGGCCAGAGGCACGACGGCCCCCGCCTCCCGGAAGGGGCCCGACCGAGCCAAGCAGTCCCCGGGAGTGAGCAGGCGCATACCTGAGCACCCAGACCCAGGCACCAAGAACCACCAACACACCGACGTCCGAGGGCATCAGCCACTGGCAGGAGGTGTGGTGAGGGGAGATAGGCCTCCATATCTTGGAGGGCCTGAGATGTTCCCAGAGAAGTGAAGTCCGAAGCCCAACCTGACACATAAACACGGGAACCCAAAATCATGTAAAAGAGCAACTATCGGTGAGAGAACACCTTTTTGTGCATTTTTGTCAAAACAGCTGTAACTATTGAAAGAAGACACAAACAAACATATTTAAGCATTAATTTATATATGTATAACCAATACATGTGATGTGTAAATGAGAATATTTGTTATTGTCCTTACACACTGTAAATTGTGTAAAACAAAAAGGTGGTGTAGCTTAATAAAACAGTAAAGCATGATGCATATAGGTAATGTTGCATGGGAACCTTTGTGACCATTTAAATATTAGTAATCTTCGCAGAAATTGTCACTTTTTATTTTAGTTAGTTTATTTTAGTGAGAGAGGACAAAAAAGAAGGAAAAAAAACAATGGATCACCTGTTGAGACAAAGAAAAAAAAAAAACAAGCAGATGCAGCCTGACTCAAACCTGATTATAAATAGTCAGCATAGACACACAATAAATATCAAATAGGTACTGTTTAATGTACAGTTTATTGTTACCCTAAGTCACTGATCGTTTACAGTATTACCGATTCTGGCAGTCTTTGCATGATGTAAATGTTACTGTAAGTTGTGACAGGTGTGACATGTGTGCCAGCAGGAAAGAGGGTCAATCAACCTGCAACCTGAGGTTTGTCAGACTTTGTTCAGACAGGTAGGATTGTATTTTATGCTGACCCTGGGTCAATATGAGTATCATACAGTTTAAGTGAAGCTGTCATGGTCGGACGGTCCTCCCCGGACGACCTGCCTTTTGTGTGTGTGTGTGTGTGTGTGTGTGTGTGTGTGTGTGTGTGTGTGTGTGTGTGTGTTTGTTTTTTTTTCTCTTTTCCCTCCTCTCTCCGGCGCCGGCTAAGAAGAGAGTCACACTTCCGGGAGTAGGAGTGTGGCGACCTCTGACCCGGAAGCATCTCCGCTCGGCTACCGACACACCTGCTTCTCATCATCTAATCAGCTGTCGGTAACCATCCCCAGCAGAGTATTTAACAGTGTGCGGGCGGCAACCGACACTGGATTGTACTCGAAGCCTGGTAGTGGCATGTTCTTTGAAGTGGTGACGTAGCTTTAGCCGGCAAGCCTGCTCATCTGTGTTTGTTGCTGTCTTTAGGAGGAAGCTGATCGGAGCAGAGAGTGGAGCGCGCTTGGATTTTTTCACTCGGGAAGGGGCACTCGTGGATTCGCACAGGAACACTCACCTGCACCACCACCGGGACGCTGGGAAGGCACTATTGGACGGGACTCACTTCTTTCACGTTTTTGAGACTGTTTTCGTGCACTGTAAATAAACGCACTGTCTGCCTCGCAAACAGAGCCCCGCGCCTGAGTCCGTATTTTCCCATTACCCGTGACAGAAGCACTGGAACTAGCACGTATTACAGATGCACTGAAGCTAATAGGGATATTTACTGTGAATCTGTGGCTGTGATTAATCATTTTACTGGTTACTTCATTAACTAGAAACTGAATTAGTCATAACATCCAGCACTCGAGGCTGGTGACTAGTCCAGGGTGTACCCCGCCTCTCGCCTTATGATAGCTGGGATAGGCTTTACCCCCCTTTAAGAGAATAGATGAATATGCATTTACTTGTTCTTGCGTTATTGCCCAGTGTAGCAAAGTTTACTTCCTGCGAATACAATCTTTGATTGCCACTGTTTCATAGGTACTAGGGACTAATACTATATGATTTTATATGTATTTGGCTTGATTTTAATTTAATATGTGTACTTCAATAAATGACAATTTTATACTTTTCTGAGGGAAAGCTGAATTGAGTCTTGACTGAATTTTAGCAGCCATTAGAAGCATTAGTTGCATTAACTTACATAAAATTAACAGCAACAAATTCAGACTTCAAAAAGACAGAAGAAACATAAATGAGACGCATCTCTGTTTTATCTCAGTTTACCAGGTTCATTGTGTATACTTTATTAGGTCTTGTAAGCACATCCTGTTCCTCTTCAATGTGTAATTTCCTGTAGCAGCTTGACAGATGTCAAGTTGTTATTCAAAACAAACCGCAACTTCATTTTAGGTTGTTTCACTTTACTGATCTGGAGCATGGGGATTGCAGTGGTAAGGTTGCTGTGGGCCTGCATTATCCTGGATTCTGGTGTGCACTCAATTTCATTGCCAGAAATTAGTGATTTGAAGTTCATTGAGGAATGTGTGAAGGAACACAACTGGGCGCGGTCATCTGTCAGTCCCCCCGCTACCGACATGTTGTACATGGTAGGTGAAGAAATGGCACTTCTTTCCTCTCTCTTGCTCTGAAAAGCAGTAGTATAATTACAGTGAGAGCACAGTGATAAAAAATGAGAGGGAATTTACTTGTTCATGTCTTCTGTGATCTGTCTGCAGACTTTGTTGGGAATGAGGATGTGGGAGAAAGAAAGTTATTAAAGTTTTGTACAATTGTACAAAACTTCAACTTCATGCAACACATTCACAAAGCAGACTTGACATTATTAAGCAGAAGTCAGAGGAAGTAATATAAAATACACTTTTATAGCTTAAATAGATAAATACAGATACATAACTATAAAAGACAATAGTCACAGACAAAAAAAAAACCTTTGGCAAGTAAAAAAAAAAGAACAATTCTATGAAAAATAGATGCAATAAATTGCACTGTTTTTTAATGTGCACACGTTTCATTCTTTTCCCACAATCTAGTAAACTGTCCTCACTTTGCAGGGGGACTTTCAAACTACCTTTCTGGCATGGCTAAAGTGCACTGTAAAAATTAAAACAACAATGTTTTGAAAGGTGACAAAGCCATTTCAGTTTCTCAGGATTTTTTTTTTTTTTTACTTCTGCTTATGTATCACACATGCAATGTACTGACTTAGAAAAACAGGTACCACAATGAGGAAGTGAGAAATGTGTATGCATGTTAACAAAACTAGTTGCATGTTAGGTGTATATTTAGAAAATATTTATAGATATTTAGAAAAACTGAATTAACAAAAGAAGAGGTCTAATGCTTCAAATCCTCTGTCTCTGCTTATCCAGACGTGGGATGAGGCCTTAGCCATTACTGCAAAAGCGTGGGCAAAACGCTGTATATTTGCTCACAACATTTACCTCAAAGATGCTCCCCGCATGCACCCTACCTTTTCCTCTGTGGGAGAAAACATATGGACAGCCTTTCCGCCATCAGAATTTAATGCAACAAATGCCATAAAGAGTTGGGTGAATGAAGTAAAGGACTACAACTACCATGAGAACAGGTGCAAAAAGGTTTGTGGCCACTACACACAGGTATGTGATTTTTTTTTTACTGCATGCCATATTCTGTGCTGCATCTCTAAGGAACAATGGCAAAAAAAGAAAAAAAAAAGAACCATAATGCCTTTTTTTGGTCTTTGCAGGTTGTGTGGGCAAGCACCTACAAAGTTGGATGTGCTGTACAGCTGTGCCCAGATGGCATCAAGAACTTCACTAATGAAAAAGGTGTCCTCTTTGTATGCAACTATGCCACAGCGTAAGTTGAAAACATGTCTAAATAACACACTTTTTTTTAACACTTTAGAATAGAATAGAATAGAATAGAATAGAACATACTTTATTGATTCCCTAAGGGAAATTGTTGCATCAACAAATGAAAAATGTACACACATAACAAACAAAAATAATACTAAATACTACTAGTACAAATAATAATAATATTAATAATAATCCATTCTCAGCCGCTTATCCTTTTCAGGGTGGCAGGGGGCGCTGGAGCCTATCCCAGCTGTCTTGGGGCGAGAGGCGGGGTACACCCTGGACAGGTCGCCAGTCTGTCGCAGGGCTAACACACATAGACAGACAACCAGTTGCACTCACAGTCACTCTCGCATTCACACTTAAGGGCAATTTAGAGTTTTCAATGAACCTATCCCCACAAATTGCATGTTTTGGACTGTGGGAGGAAGCCGAAGTACCCGGAGAGAACCCACGCAAACACGGGGAGAACATGCAAACTCCAAGACCCCGGCCTGATGGTGGAATTGAACTCAGGACCTTCTTGCTGTGAGGCAACAGTGCAAACCACCGTGCTGCACAATAATAATAATAAAAAATAAATAAAGTGACCAGTTTCTCTCTGTATGGAGCACAGAGAGCGGTATTGCAGATGGTGACAGCTCATCTCTTAGCCAGAGATGAGCTGTTATAAAGTGCAGATGGCAGGAATGATTTCCTGTAACGTTCTTTCTGACAGCGAAGCTGAATGAGTCTTTTAGAAAAGGAGCTTGGTTGTCTGTGTACAGTGTCATGCAGTGAGTTGTGATGGATTGTCCATGATGGAGAGCAGTTTTGTCAGTGACCTCCTGTCCCTCACTGACTCAAACGTCTCCAGGTTTTGTCCAATGATTTGTTCAGCTTTTTTAATGAGTTTATTGATCCTGCTGGTGTCTCTGGCACTGATATTGTTCCCCCAGCAGACCACAGCACTGTAGATGGCACCTGCCACCACAGACTGGTAGAACATCTCCATCATCTTGCTGCATAATATGGAATGATCTGAGCTTCCTCAGAAAATAGAGTCTGCTCATTCCCTTCTTGTACACAGCATTGGTATTGGTGCTCCAGTCCAGCCTGCTGTTCAGGTGTGCCCCCAGGTATTTGTAATTGTCCACCACCACCACCTCCCTTCCAGAGATCTTGATGGCCCTGGTCATGGGTTAGTCGACCACTAACTCGTGTCTTGTCCACGTTCAGGAGGAGATGATTCCTGCAGGACCACTCCACAAAGCTGTCCACCAGCTCCCTATACTCCGACTCCCGTCCATCCCTAATACACCCCACCACTGCAGAGTCTTTTGAATCGCTCTTTGTCTGGTCCCTCACCCAGGACCAATTTGCCATGGGAGACCCTACCAGTGGGCAAATAGCCCCCCGACAACATAGCCCCTGGGATCCCTGGGACACACAAACCCCTCCACCACGATAAGGTAGCGATCCACGGAAGGGATGAAAAAGTAAATCTCTTCATTGTGTAAATGTTCTTGACAATGCCTATCCAGTCCAAGCGTGATGGTGAATCCCCATTTAACCATTTGCGAGTTATAGCTTTCTTTGCACCAGCCAATAGTATTAATAGAAGGTATTTGTCCGATTTCATCAGTCCTTGGGGCAAATCAAATAAATAAAACATCGTAAAGTCACAGGCCATGTTCAAGCCCATCATGATATTAATTTATTTTATCACTCCTAGCCAGTAAGGGACAATTTTAGCACAGTTCCAAAAAATATGAAAATGTCCTGCAGACACACATTCACAGTTCCTCCAACACCGAGCCTTGTCGAGGTCTTTACTTTGTTTACTCTTTACATTAGGAGTGATAAAAAAAAACACATCATGTGAATTCCCTCCATAGGCCTGAACTTGAAGTCATTACCAAAGCTTTATATATATATATTGAACCAGTTATCGTCAGGTATTACTATTTCGGCTTCTTTTTCCCATCAAACTTTAATGTAAATTGTGTCATTATTCTTACATGTTTGTAAACATTTGTATAATCTGGATATTTGTTTCTTTGGTGCATTCCCCTTACAGGAGTCAAGGAAGATTTTAAGCAAGCCTGTGTCCTCCTCTTCTCGGAATTTTATATTTCTGTCGTAGTGGTGCCTCAACTGGAAGTATCTAAAAAAAAATCATGTCTTTCCAAGTGAAAGTTTCTCTGGAGTTGCTGGTAGTCTTTTAGTATATTTTTGTCTGTGATCTTCCAGTAGCCCTATACTATATACTATATATGACCACTGTATGAATCTCTTATCTATGTTTGCTGGTGCAAAATTCGAATCAGAAGCAGGCCATCGTAAAATCCAAGCACTTCTTTCAGTTTTCTCATATTTGAGTATCCCATGCCATATCTCTATGGGCACTTTCATTAGTACGGGGAACAGGTCTGTATCTTTTATATACATAAAACTCCCACAATGCATCGCACTTCTAACGCTGTTGCGTGTGTCTGAGCATGTGAGTGCATGTGCGTGCGCGCACAGCTATGCGCATGCACATGTCCTTGTCCTACGTGACTCTAAGGGTCATAAAACTTCCCTCCCTTTACCTAAATGGTACCAAAGTTTACCAAATATAGTAATGACAGTTAGAAAGACTGATACCCCCACCCTGATCTTTACAGCCTTTGGGGATTTTCCACTTAAGGTGTGTCTCTTTGTCCTGCACACACAGAGCAAGAGGGGGTTTCCTAAAATCTACTCCTATTTTAGTGACACCTTTTAATGCCTTTAGACATATTGACACTGCCCAAAATTAATAAACTATTATACATTCTATCTACCTTTCTAAGTCCTAATCTAAGCTACAAAAATCCACAATGGATTCCTAGATATTTATAGAGGTGTTACTCCAATTAAACGTGGCTAAACAAATCTGAATCTTCTGAAGATTTAATTTAAACCCGAGAATATATCCCGAATGTTTTCAATAATGAAAGAAGATTGGGCAGACTGATTTCAGGGTTAATTAGTGTTACGAGAACGTCATCAGCATACAGACCAACTTTATACATTATATCATTAATTGTTACATTAATTGTTACACCTTTAATGTCTTTAGATTACCTGATAGCTTGTGCCAAAGGCTCAATGAATAGTGCAAAAAGTGTGGGACTGAGATGCCATCCCTGGCGGCAGCCTCTCCAGTCGTAATATATCTGTTAAATCACTGTTAGATTTTTTTTTTGTGTCCTTTCTCTTTATTTGGATTTTTTGACATAACAAAAATCAAAAACAAAACAAATACAAAACAAAAACCCACCCACAAACAAACAACATCATAGCAGCCCGAGCCAAGTAAAAGAAAAAAATAACAGTCCAGTAAATAATTGTGTCTACCACCCATTTACACTTGATCTAACAAACCCTACCTGCCATTAAAGTGAGCTTCCCTCTCTCACTAGTTTCCCTCAGATCATCAGGTAAGTATTCCATTAGAGAGCGCCATATATCCATAAAAATATCATCATTACCTTTTAATTTTGCACTCAGTCTTTCCATAGGTAAGACTCTGAAGATTTCTTTATACCACTGAGTTACTGGTGGTGGTTTTTCATTGATCCAATTAAAAAGAATACATTTTCTTGCCAAGAACAATAATTTACATAGTAATTTATATTTGTTTTTGTCTGGAAATTTGTTCAGAGTTGACAGTTTCAATAAATACTTAGCTGGATCTTTTGTATTCTACATTTAAATATACCCCTTAATTCTTTTGTTACAAAGACCCAGAATTTAGAAATTTCTGAACAGGTCCAAAAACAATGCAAGTAGGTCCCCACCACAGATTTACATTTGGTACATTGTGATGACCTACTCGGATCGATTTTCCAACTGTCTTATAGTACTTTTATCTGCATTTAAATGTAAAAAAAAAAAAAAAAGTTTCATTGGGTCCCAGATACACTGTATTGTGCAAAGCAACATAATTTGAAGTAATGAAATGACGAGCCTGTAAAAATGCAAAAATATATTTTTGATGTATTCCATATCTCTTTTGGACCTGCTCAAAAGACATACAGACAATTGAACAAATCACCAACCACACGTAATCCTACACCAAGCAATCTCTGAAATACTGCACTTTTCATTCCAGGTTTAAAGTGCAGATTATTTATAAAAGGTGTTAGATAGCTCATTATAGGGTTATTTTCAGTGTATTTGTTAATATCACTCCATGTTTTTATATAAGTATCAATCATTGCTTTTGACAACAATAAAGAAAGTAAGAACATTTATCTTTAAAATGACCCTGTGTGTGTGTGTGTGTGTGTGTGTGTGTGTGTGTGTGTGTGTGTGTGTGTGTGTGTGTGTGTGTGTGTGTGTGTGTGTGTGTGTGTGTGTGAGATAAGGTGGAAGATAAGAGATAAGATAAGAAAAGGGAAGATAATTCCAG
>VURO01015364.1:5494-16132 GCA_015108175.1 Pelvicachromis taeniatus
TCTTTTTCTGTTCCTGGCGCCTCTACACGTCATGAGATGCCCTTTTCATTTGCCGTTCCTTTTTCGACCCCATGCTATATTTCCATTGAATTGCCTTAGAGTTCCAAAAGTTATCACACTGGAGTGTAAAACTAACTGTTTCTAGTTGCCAAAGGTGAACTGCTTCAGGATTTGTTTGTCCTAAGGCCCTACCACATGGTTTCTTTCATATGAGTCATGACTGTTTTGACAGTTTAACATGTCATGCAGAACAGACGTTTTTATATTTCTGTCATCTGTCCACCAGATCTGGCCTGCACAGGCATTGGTAGCCCAGTCTCCTGTCTGCTCAACACATAATATACTGGCATCCTCACTGGACCAGTGGCTCTTTATTGGAAATTACATCACATCGTAAAGGGACATGACCCATTACAAAATCACACAACTTCTCATTATTTCTCCTTTACAAAAAAGAAAGTCTCTCATCCTATTTTTATTTAGCTCCCTTTTAATTCTTTGTTTTTATTTTATCATTTGGGTTCCCATCAAATGAGCAAAAAAGACCATCAAGCCAGGGTAGCTGCTTGATTAGAAACACACAAAGCACAAAGGAAGTGTGTGCAGCCACCATGTGCTCTTCTTCATGCCTAACGATTCAAAAAGAAGGATGACAATATGTCAAAACATGATGTGTAGAGTGCATGGCCTCAGGGTCAAAGCCACTGCTTTTAGGCTATGAGAACATGGTGAAGGAGACGTGTGATTGTCATGAGTCCATGTTGGGCCTGCACCATGTTGATATAAAGATGCCAAAAGCTTCTGACATGTCCCCTTGTTTCCCAGAACAATGTAATAACAACTTGACGTCTGACTGACTGTTACAAGGTCACTGAGTGCAGCAAGAATTCACACTGGTGAAAAGAAATCTCTGGGGGTTCACAGGAAGGCTCGTTACATCTGTGGATGTATTTCAGTAAATCTGATGGGAAATCCCAACCTGTCATACTGTTAGCTCACATATTTCCTCTAACACTAACACTTTATTGCTAACACTTATTCAGGCTATCTTGGATGTAGATTTAAAGAGATAAAGATTTCTATGAGGGTATTCTATACCATAGTTTCAGTAGCATAAAACAGACCCACCCCTATGCACTTCAGGGGTCTCTAATCCAAATGATATTCTGAGAGGGTCAGGTGTTACTGGTTGAATGATTCGTCTATTTGTCTAATTAGCAGTCATTATATTTGTGTGGTTTTTCCCATGTTTCTAACATGTCAGTTTGTTTTGTTTTGATTTGAATAACAAACTTATTTAAGGTGGAGTTTATGTAAGTTTGGGATAAAACGTGTGGGTCTTACTTGCCGGATCTTCTCTTCACTGATATTGCTGTTATGACTGATGAAGCCGAGCTGGTGAGTTCCTATGTTAACTAAATAACGTGTTAAAGTTATAAATATGACTATTACCAAACTGTACTGTCATTAATAGGGTTGGTTTGTTAATGTTGTATGGTTGTTTTATTTTGTGTCTTTCAGTTGATTACCTGGCTTCTGTAGAGGCACAGTTACTGTTCTGGTGTTAGCTTAGACAAGCTTTATTGTCTTTTTACAATAAAGCTTGTAAAAAGACAGCTAACTGATGTCCGAGCCTGAGTACGACACAGTTTCATCGGTTAAAACACACCCTTACGGTGGGAGTTTACTGAGTTAAAGGTAGTTAACTTGGTAAAAACCGTACAATATTAGTCATCATTGACTGCTGACAGCTACTGGTTAACAGGTTTGCAACTAGCAAGACAAGTCATGCCCTGTGAGCCAAATCAATTACTGCACTATTTTTTTTATTTGGTAATCAAAAAGGTCAAAAAGGTAAAATGAAAATCGATAAACTTGTACCAAATAATATTTGTCTTTAGTTAGGTCTTATTTGTTTTACTGCAAAAGTCACTATCAGTTACAAAAAGTTCACGATTCAGCCTGAGGAAGGTTGTTGTGTAACAAAGTAGATAACTATAAAAATGACTGTAGGACAGTATACATGTATGTGTTATGCACACATTATTGGGAAATAATTGATAATTGTGATGAATTCCTGAAGTTACAGCTATTGTGCCACATGTGCACATGCACACAACTCTAATGCTTTGTCAAACACAAATCAAGCTACATTCATTGATGAGTCTTCTTCACAAACTATGATTTCACTTCAGATCATGTAAGCTACTGTTGCAGCACTGCATGCTACATTCTCTCTTGCTAGACAAGTGGCCGTGAAATCTTTAGTGGTTCACACATCAGCGTCACCACAAGCATCGAATGTCTTCTTTTGGATCCAGAGAAAGAAAATATGGCAGAGAGCAGTGGACTGTGGGTGGTGAGTGACCCAGTCGCAAACCAGAGGAACCAGATTGAGACAAGAAACCTGAAATGCTCTGAATTCACCCTGAGAGACAAAGATTGTAAACTGATTATAAAGTGCGTTTATAGATTGAACAATATTTGTCTGTGTTGTACGAATCAGTTTGAGCATGGGGTTGAATGCGGCACAAAAGGGAACATTCATCAGTAAAATTGCCTCCAGTTCGTATACCAGCAGCTTCCATTTCCATACCCTCTAAAAGCACATGAACAAAATTGGATTTTTACTTATAATTGTTTGCCTTTGGAGAACTGACCATCCCGTATTTGTGGATTTCATGTACTTTACAGGCAGTAATTTGTCAGGCAGTATTTGTGCCTGTGAAAATTGCTGTGACCCAATGAGCAGCTCTAAGAATCGTGTTTTGCGTAAAGGATTCAGTGAACAACCTCCACCCTGAGATCTAATCACTAAAATGTTTCCACATTGTCACTACATTAATAGGTCACTAATAATACCATGTATCAGGACCCTTATGGACACTTTAACAATATCAGTGCACCTTAAAATCTGTGCAGAACGATGACCTTTTTCACATGTGACATACAGACTGTCTGCTTCAGATGTGGGCTCACTAATAAAAATTCTCTTTTAGACTCAGCCGGACATTTGAATGTCGACTTCTTTAGCAGCCTTTCTTAAAGGTTTTGACTGTCAGGTTCTGATTTTTGTTCAAATTTTAAAATAAAAAGCTGTTTGAACCATTATTCCATCACTGTACACCTAAACATGAAAATCTAAAATATTCCACACAGCTTTGTGTGATTCTGTAACCGCATCTGAGGCGCCTACATGGAGCAACAAATCTTGGAGGTCCCGAGCTCCATCCCTGTGGTATAGCTGCTGCCACATGGATGTAACTCTAGAAGACTTAGTATTAATGACCAGTGTCCATGGCCTTCTTGTAATCCACTTACCGTCGTCAGACACGGTCAGCATGACTGCTGCTGCAGGGCTCTCATACCCTAGCTGGACACGGTGCTACATTCCTTTTGAGTGGCGTATTGCTGGAAGATGGAGAACCACTGTTTTGCTACTTAAATTTATATTTGGTTCTACAAACTTCAAGAACGGACGCTGCTGGAAACCCAACAGAATAATACAGACTGCTAAAAGAATGATTCATTGCAAAGAAAGTGGACACACTTGGAAAGCAGGTGATTCATGGCAACTCTGCAACCAATTTGTAGCAAACACAAGATAGTTCCTGACCCAAAGAGCACTCTAACCTTAAAGATTACATTTCCGAATCAGTGTAATTAAAACTGCTGTAACAGAGGCCGGTAAGACTTGGGGGAGAGCCATAGCAAAAGTTTAAGAAAATACAGGTGGACAGCGCTAACATAGACAGTGCCTCGGTCCCTTGACCCTTCTATCGCTCCACACGTGTGGCAGGAATTCCTCACCTGCAAGAACCCTCATGATGAACTTTTACCCCTTATTCTAATTTTCAAACATGCAAAAAGAGTTAAATTAACCTGCACAGCTCCATCATCAGTGCATACATACACTGCCCTGTGTTAATGAATGACCAATTGCACAATGACTAAGACATGCTGTTATGATTTCCACATATTCCCATCAGGGTGAAAATGCGTTTTCAGGCCAAAAGAGAATGAAGAGCATCCCCTGTTCACTTCTCACTCTCCACCCTCCGGTTCCTAAAGCACTGTGACTGAGAAATACATTTAATGGTAGCATGCCCCAAAGACCCTTTGCCCACAGACATGAGGTAATGGTGAGGCTAATTAGGCTGAGTAGACAGTGTTGGCGGAAGCTCCTGGCCTGAAGCCCCATTAGTCTACAGTACAGTCTCTCAATGGTCAAGGGCATTTACTCTGGGATGAGGAAAACAGAGCAGCATCCCAGGCTGGCTCCTATGGTGATGAACTGAGTCACCACATGAAAGACTGGGCACAGGGACGATAGTGGAACGAAGGAGAAAAAGGAGACCCAGAGAGAAAGGCTCATTCAGGAAAAAGATGGAGACTCTCAGCGGTACTCCTCTTCCTTCTTATGGACACTTCATTCTTACGACGCTCATGATGTACAGTTTGTTATGTTACAGAGGCAGGACGTATCTCACTGAGCCTCATTTAGGATATTGGCCCCGGCACAGTCATTTTAAGGCAGTAAATCAAAATGACTGCAGCACATATTGTAAAGCGAGGCAGGAGCACTTTGCTTTAGCAGTTTCAGAATGGGGGACATTCAAGGAACCTCCGTGATACATCACTGGGCTCGGGACAGGATGGGCTTTCTGATTTTTGCAGTGTTCCTCTTCTTTCTTGCGCTGGCCATAATCTGCTAAACAGTGGGTTCAGTTGGTGCATAGATTTACAGACATGAAAATAAATAGAATAGAATAGAATAATCCTTTAATTGTCCCACAGGGGGAAATTCGGTTGTACCAGCAGCAAGAGACACATACACTAACAGAACAAGACACAGAACAGAAACACAATTTTTTACAGAAAAGGAATATTTACAGAATGTAACAGAGGAAAAAAAATAATAATACAGAATAATTATAGATAATGTGCAGTGTGCAAGAATAATGTGCAAGTTATGTAGTTGTAAAAATTGTAAAAATTACAGTGCTGATGTTGGGAGCAGTTTTGATTGTACAGTCTGACAGCTGCAGGGAGGAAGGACCTGCGGAAATGCTCTTTCGTGCATCTAGGATGCAGCAGTCTGTCGCTGAAGGAGCTCTGCAGTTCAGCTACAGTTACATGCATGGGGTGGGAGACTCTGTCCATCACAGATGTTATTTCGGCCAGTGTCCTCCTGTCTCCCACCACCTGCACTGGGTCCAGGTTGCATCCTATAACAGAGCTGGCCTTCCTGATGAGTTTATCCAGCCTCTTCCTCTCAGCTGTCGATAAACTGCTGTTCCAACAAACAACACTGTAAAAAATGACAGATGCCACCACAGAGTCATAGAAAGCATCAAGCATCAAGCACATCAAACGATCTGTGAGATCTTACTGCAGCGCAACAGAGCAACATTAATCTTAGGGATTTAAGGCAAAAGCAGAACTTTGCTTCCTATAAATCCTTAAATTCATTACAAGTTCTGTTTAAATGAGGAATACAGAGGGAGCAAGAGCCTGTTCATGCCTGAGCTGGAGAAGCCACTGCTTGGCCTTTTACTCACATGGCAGCTCACTTCTCAAGAAATATCAAAGAAAGATGATTAAAGAGGAAGAAGAAGATTTGTTACCTTAAATCAGTCAGGGGCTACGGGCAGACGTTTATGGAACTATATGAAGATTTATGAACTCAGCTCATTCTTTGCTACTACTTACAGAACTGCTCTGCCACTTACTATTTTATTTCTTCATTATATACGTAGACCCAATGGGTATATACATAGTATTTTTCAGTATTACATCATCACTCTTCTAAAGTACCTTGGCATATGTGCCTGTTTCCCCTCCCTTTGTTATCCACTTTCATAGGAAACCTAATCTGTGAACACATGTTTCTGACCTCCAGAGCTGGAAGTGAATAAAGCACAGCATCTGGGCAGATGCAACACCCTCATCACTCTGGAAATGGTGTGGGCTCCTTTAGGTTCATGCTAACTGCACTGAGGAACCAGGAAACAAAACAGTATGTCCGTCACTACCTCTCATGACACGGCATCAAGGAGCTCATCGTTTGTTACTGACAAATGTCTCAGGGATCTGGGGAGCGACTTTCCTTTCTAGGGGAAATGTAGTGCTATCAAAACATAGCTTGTCAGCCTCAAGTCAGGCAGAGTCAAATAAACATTTGGAAAAAGCCACAACAGATGAGATAGTAGGTGAACAAAGACATGAACTGGAGTACACTGAGTAAAACCATGAAGTGCAACAAGACCTTAGATAAACGCTGGGTAACAGCAAGGCTGCTTCAAGTCTGTGACAGTTACTATCCTACAGATGGTTGCTAAAATGATGTAGAGCACTGGAATGCTTTTCATATTACTTTCTTAACACCTCCAGAATATCGAAAGCTATCACATTGCAAGGATTTGTACCCTGGAGAACTCAGAGTAGCGTTTGTGCTGTGTTAAACAGCAGGAGGGAAACAATTTGCTTATTTGCCCATTTGTTCACTGCGCCTGTGTTTAGCCTGGGGAGCATGGAGGGTTAGAGTCATATTACTGTATGTAAAAGCAGCTTTAGAGTAGATATTTTACTCTGTTATCCTAATTAGGAAGAAGTAAGTGGAAGACATTTAAAAGAAGCAATGTGTGGACTAACTACTTCCTCCCTGTGGCCTGAGTAAGTGCCATTGCCTTTTCTTGACCTTCCCACTACCTCCTCCTCCCTCACCTTACTGCGTCCTTATCCACCATGACTGTAACAGCCCCCCCTCCTCTCCTTCTGCTCTGTTCTTTTCTCAAAGTGAGCACTGTGGAAAAGAGGAAACATTAAAGCTAGGGAACCTGATTTGGATCTGTGAGGGATTTCTTTGGAACATCATCAAGCGGAGGTCTGCTGAATCCTCCAGTGAATTGCTAGCTGAACTTCTCAAGAGCCCCCTTTTACCACCCCCACTGACTCCACCCTTTCACAACCTTGGTTCTCAAAGGTCCAGTCACATCTGAGTTAGTAATTTGGCACACAGCTATAGCTGGACGCTGGGGTGTAAATAGATTACACTTGCCTGGAGTTTTCAGGAGTTACTGTATTTCCTTCAGTCTTTATCTAAGAAATATTCTCATACATACTCATACTCATGTCAGCTGCAGGGCAGGGGTGGAGCAGCAGTATCAGGGTGTGGTGTCAGGGGAGGCTAAAGTCTCAGCTTGGTGAGCATCATCTAATCAGGTCTCCCTATTTCAGTAGCGGCCGGAGAGGAGAGTTTCTCTGATCGGCACGAGAGGAGCTGGCATTGGGCAAAGTACTGGAAAGTGTGAAAGAGCAATGAAAATAAACCAATAAATACAACATCTGGGTCATGCTGGGCTTATTTTGTCTATAGCAATCAAGAGGAATATGTACAAAACAGGAGAAAGGCACAGTGCTTGGAAGAAGTGCAAATAACTTCATAACAAAATACCCAAATTTTTAACATAACTTTCACATAATATTGTTTGAGATTTGAATATTTGTCTTATAAATACTCAGTATGCCCATATACTCCTAATAACTGACATCCAAGACTATCCAGTTTTGGAACTTCAAATGATAAAGATGTAATGCTTTTGAATGGACATTACAACAACAAATAACACAACTGTATGTGCTCTGCAAGAAAAAACTAGACTGGAATAATGAGATCAAAACACTAGACTGAAAGAAAAAGTGCTGAAAAAGAGTCTGTCATATAGCTACAGCTAAGATCATGTTAGAGTCATAATTGTTATATATGTTATACATAATTTTTTTTGTTGCTGTCTATTTTAATCTACTGTTTTATTGATATCCTTTTCTCTTTGAAAGGTGACCTTAGGTTTTATAAAGATGGGTTTTAGGAATGTATTATATTATTATTATTATTATTATTACCGTATATCTTCCATTAGTAGCCCCAGCATTTATTCAAAAAATTATTTGGTCGGCCCGGCGTTTAATGAGACCGGCGGTTGTTGGAGACCGGCTCTTATTCCCTTCTCAGACGGAATTGTCATGGAAGTGAGAGGGAAAGAGGACCCAGGTGCAGTTTTTAGACTGAGGTGAAAAGACAGTGTGTTTACTTACAGTGCTCCAAAATGTATTCCAACAGTTCACAAATAATGCAGTTCCCAATTGTGCTCCTCCTTTGCTCCCGAGTGTCTCCTTGTCTGTGGTAGCCCAGTGCACGAGTGGTGCTCCCCAAAACTTCTCTCCGCCCAACTCTCCTCGAGAGGACGTAAAAGACCAGAAAATCACAGTTAGCAGGTTGGCTAGCTGACAGTTCCAGTTCAGTGTAATAATCCCACTTCGACGGTCGCTGCATCCAGCTTAAATGCCGCTGGTCGTAGATGACGGCTGATTGGAAACAGCTGGCCTAGTGATGAGATGAGGGAGGACCGACGGCAGCGCGGAGGGACTTCCGGGTCAAAGGTCACCCGGCTACTATTGGAGACCGGCGTTTATTAGAAACGGGCGTCAATAAGAGACAGGCCACTAATGGAAGATATACAGCATTATTAAAATACATAAAAAGGACTGCAAGCAGATATTAGAAAATATATTAATTTCTTTTAAATAAATTCACACTTATTGCCCTTTCTCAAGAGTGTACCTGACAGTGTTTTGCTTGGAAGAACAGTCATGGAAGAGTTTAGATGTACAAAAGTCCAGTAAGACCCTGGTGCTGTGCTCTTTTTCAAACGTATGTAAGTTGTCCACGAAGAAGAAATACATCAGCCCCTTTGGTTTCTAATGGTCTAACGTTATAAGACCACTAAAGACGGAGTCCTGGTTGGCCGGGTTACTGATGTGCTGGCAGGACTGCTGGTGCTACGATGCTTCAAGTTCGTTCCACATTCTGGTTTGCACCATGGCGCTCCAAGTTGTGGCCATGGATGTGTGACCCAGACTGAGACCCTGATCAATGTCCAAGTCTTAGATTCTGGAAGGAAGCCTGTAGCCACAACCTGATCACATCTGGTCACAGCTGGAGCTTCCAGACCACAGCTGAGGTCTAAATCCAATCTGATCCCAGGCAGAAGCTTATTTTTAGTTCAGGTATGGCGACACAGCAGCCAGGCACTGTTTTATTCCTGATTTACTTCTCAACACCGTCCGTAGCAGATATATTTTTTAAAAAGATAGAAAACCTGCATATTTTTGTCAAAGCGCTTCCCTTTTCTCCTTTTACAGCCAGTATGTCTCTCAGGAGGGAGTCCAGCTGACTGGAATCCAGTGTGTCTCCGTCTCCACTTTCTTTAGTGCCATCTGCAGCTCGCTGAAGGCAACATCGAGCTCATCGCTGACTATAACATCTCAAAGAGAGTTTCACAAAGTCTATCTGCTGCAAAGACAAAACACTTGCCATAGTAAACAAGAAGGCAGATAAGTTCACATGTTGTAAACACAAATTGCACAACCTTGAGCGCACAATAAACACAAAGCACCAGATATAAACTCCCAAAGACATGGCACCCACACATGAACCCTGGCACAGACCACGCACTAAAACCTCTCCATACAACTTGACCTCAAGGAATTTTCATTATTTCCTGCACCAAATACACATGGCCATCCAATTCACAAAGAAAATAAAATATCTTAAAAATAAGCCAAGGACAAAACATAACCATCATTTTACAAAATACAGACATGTAAAACATACATCATTGCCAGTCTGGATTTTATATGCACGATGGGGAAATGACAGCTTGTGGACAGCACTGAGCCTGAGCTGTATGAACTTCTTGCACAGCTCACCAACTCTACTGGAGTTCACACTAAAGTAAAAGCTGACAAAAAAGGACATGGTACAGATCTGGTTTTAGGTCTGCAATTTTTTATTTTTGAAGGCATATGCCTGGAAGCAATAATGATATGGTTCAGAGCTGTGGGTACAGTCCTGGATCTGACTTGATGTGATGTGAACATCAAATCTGACCTTGATGTTGACACCAGTGACTCTTGAATTCATGACCCCAAACCCAAAATGAAAAATAAAAAAAATACACAAGGGATCAAGGCTCAAGTTTTTTAAATATAAATCAATTGTCAGCTCCTACCAGGAGAGTGGCGCAGTTGGCCCTGGGGTGGTCCTCCTGGGGTCCTCGCGTTCTGGGGACCCCTGGTGGTCTGGGGCCTGGGTCTCCTCCATGCTGGTTTTATGCATTGGGGGAGGGAGCTATGGCTCCCCACACCCTCTGATAAATCATTACATGGAGTAGCCTTTTGAATACAAGCGCACACGTCCACACAGGTGCACACACGGGTGTTCAGAGACACAATTTACACCTTCCCTGGCTGCTGTTTTGGAACACATTATGTGCTGTCAGTTCTGCATACTGCACAACCAATATTCAGTAGTTACCGTCAACCTATGTTAGTGCTGTGGTCCGCAGATTGTGTTGCTCTGCATTACAGTATTGTGTTGTTGTTGTTTCCCTTTGCTTTTTCCAACAAGTGATCCAGTGGACGTGTTTTTTTTTTGTTTATTTCTTTCTCTTGTTGTCCCTCTCGCCCTCTGTTTTTCTCCCCCTCACTCCCCTTCTTTCTCTCTCTCTCCTTTTCCTGTCCCCCAATCATGTCATGTCTGTAACAAATGAAAATTAAATAAATAAATAATAACAA
>VURO01015365.1:0-10771 GCA_015108175.1 Pelvicachromis taeniatus
CATAACTTCGGGATAAGGATTGGCTCTAAGGGCTGGGTCGGTCGGGCGGCGGTGCGCGGCCCACTTTGCGAGGCTCTTCCGAGTCACTCCATCGCCCTCCCCTCCCCCGTCGAGGCGGGCTGTGCACCGAGGCTACTAGCCCGCGGCTACTAGCTACTAGCCTGCCGCTACCAGCCCGCCGCTACTAGGTATAGCCCGCCGCTGCCGCCGCTACTAGGTACTAGCCCGCCGCTACTAGCCCGCCCGCTAGCGCTACTAGCCCACTAGCGCACCTGCGGCTTTTAGTCTGGTGCGGCTAATGTATGAACAAAATATGATTTTTTCCATAATTTCAAGTTGTGCGGCTAATATTCAGGTGCGCTTTGTAGTCCGGAAAATGCGGTATTATTAATAAGATAGATCGTGCCATTAACGAATGTGAGAGACTGGACATTGTGTGAAAACAGTAGTCAGTAAATCTGTGGTGTGTGTCTTCCATCTTTGTTCATTTTAAACACGTTTATTCCATCAAATGTCAAATCTCTGGGTCCACCACTTTGGGCCATGTAATCTAGATCGTCATGAAATAGTGACATTCAGTCATTCGGTGTTTTAATCCAGTGACCTCCTGGACTTCATGGCGTCATGAGATTTTCACCTCCCCCTACAACACAGGCTCTCTAAGTCTGGTGGTTTTTTTGTCACGTGGCACCAACACCTGGACAGAGTTTGGGTTCAACAACAACTACCTAACATCTCCATAAGGCTCGCAGAGTTTAATCCTAATTAGGAGCCTTTGCTGAGCAAAAAGACTTATAAATAAGGCAAAGGAGCAATTCTACTTCTTCATATTCAAGTTAAAGTGAAAACTTCTGAATTGCATTTGACCCTACAAGCTTACTTGTTTTTAACATCCTGGCTTAAATCATAAGTATAAGGAATGCTGAGGCTGAAGCCCATCTACAGCTCTGTACAATCATCTGGAGCTTGTTGTATAATCCATGTGTCACTCCGCCTTTGATTTCCATGTTTCCTTTGAAGTTTGAGGTCATGTCTCATTGTCTGCTGATAGGATTCATAAGACAGGTTAGAGATCACAGACTTTATTACCTGCTGCTGTGGGCTGGATGAACCTGGGTTTCACATCTGTCACAGCCTTCACCGCACAGCACAATCTGCATTTCATTGTACCATGCCGGGAATATTGCTTACTTGTCACAGCGATTTCCAGCTGAAAAGATTTAAACTGTCTTTTGGGTGCATAGAAATAATCCAGATGTGAAACTTCTCATGCTTTCATAACACCCTTAATTCTCATTGTCTGTCTCGTTTGGTGCACCAGCCCTATTTCCAGCTGCAAGCAGCATGAAAGGAGGAGTGTCAGCTGTGGTGAGCCCCACTTTCCACAGCTCCATCAGTGATGCTCATCTGCTGTTTGAGGTAAAAGAACTTTAAACAAACTTTTGAGTTGTTAGGAGTAAAAAGCAAACACTGAGAATGGAACTATTAACAGTCACGTCTTTTCTTGTCACTGAATGTAGATACTGATGACTGGTATACATTTTGAATCCAGTGGAGCATTTTCAGTCACAGATGCTGAACTAGCGTCCCTTCAAAAGACAAGAAGCCTGCATCTAATCTGCGAAGAGATCATTCCGAAAACGATAACCGACATATTGAGGCTCATATCCAGTCTTTCAAATCATACTGGCGACCTGCGTCAGGATGATTTTGAGCGTACGGTCTTGACTTTGGTGTACACCGCCCATCAGATGGTCAGCTCCGCTACTGAATACCAAAGAGATGTGTGGGCAGAGTCCTTTGTAAGCCTGTACAAGTCCATCAAGAAGGATCTGACACTGAGAAACTGAGTAAACAGTGGTGTGGCGACACAATGACTCACCGTTTAATATGCACACAAGAAAACAGTTGAAACACATCATTGAGCAGTCCGTCTTGGAGCATTGATAGAAACGTCCTGTCAGTAAAACGTCAGCATGAATTCGTAAAGTGCACAGAAAGAGAAAAACTAACATAATCAGTTGTAAAATATTAACTGTTACAGCAACTGTTAATCCAAACATGAGGTACTGTATATGAAACAAGTTCATATCTTGAATGTAGCATTAAACATCATGGATTTAAATCATATTCCTGTCGTTTCAGTGTTTGTCCACTGGCACCCGAATGTGGCTAATAAGAAAGAATAAAACAGAAAAAACTGCAGGTCTGGATACAGATGACTGCTCAGATTTAAGATCTACATCATCAATTATCATGTCACAAAAAAGTCCATCTATACTACCGTCCCAATCAAAGATGAGCCACAACATTAAAACCACCTCCATGATATTGTGTAGTAGATCCCTCTCATGCTGTGGTCTCCTCCTTAAAGGACAGTGCTACTTGTCTACAACAATGTTTAGCTGGTTGAAACAAGTGAAAGTAGCTTCAGCGTGAACGCCAGGAGCGAAGGCTTCCCAGCAGAACATTGCGCTGTAATGATACGACCGCTTGTATTCACGTACCCACTAAGTGGTTGTAACATTGTGGCTGATCATGCGCCTCTCAGTGCAGGAAATAATTTGCTAATGTCAGCTTAAAAGGTCATTTAAATACTTTGCACCATGTTGTTATATTAGAGCTGCCTTTGATTGAAAAATCCCCAAAAGGGCATGCTGGCGTGAGTGCCCCACTCACAGGCCAACTCCAGTAATAATCTGAGCAGGCTCTTGGTGTCCCAATGGCTGCTTAGGCGCCGCTGAATTAGCAACTGCCCCACATCCATCCGGGGAGTTGGGCATACTGGGAGGACAAAAGGGGATGTACCGGAACCAGGAGGAAGAACACAGATGAGAGTTGATGCCAAAGGGAAGGCTGTAGACTTGTCCACTCTCCAGTGTGTTGCTGGAGTCATCCTCGTGAGCCTTGTTCCAGGCAAGGATACCTCGTTCATGCTTTGATCCTGTTGGACATGTTAACTCTGGATTAACTCTACTTTCTGATTTGGTTTCTTTATCATAAATGTTGGCAACGCGGCGTCCTGGGATTATGCTTCTCTAAGAGAATATTTCTGAGAAAGAAAATGATTCCTCCACCTAGGTTTTTATGAGTTCTCATAGTCCTCGAAGAGTCACAGAGTCCGGTGGAAACGTTCTTGTTCACATGACTTTTTATCCTAACTTGTTTTTTCATTTATTGAATAATCACTAAACTAAACGAACACGTCCACAACACCGAATACCCTCAAAGCATTCTGAAAATCATTTTGATCAATTTCATTAAAGTTCATCGTAATATCCGCTCAGCTTTTTAAATTAAATAAGTGCAGAAATGAAATACCTGGAACGGTGTTGTCCAGTAGGAAACCAAAGAAGCCACCGACAAACATGCTGGTTGTCAGAAGTACCTGTAGGACCTGATCGAGTTCTGCCACACCTGGACATAAAGCAGACAGTTAGACCTGTGTTTAAATGATCAGTCTGTTGGAAAATACTTGTAAAATTAAGAAAGATGTTCTCTCCACCTGTAGAAATAGCTTTGGGATTCTTCAATATCCAATTGGGAATAACCAGACCGGTGAACATGGAGAAGCCAAAAATGAAGATGTTTCGAGAGGAATTCATGTCTGCGTACTGAAAATGTGACCCCGAAACAAAGTCCAGTTAGAATTGATTCAAATCAAAAGAAGAAAATGTGCCGACACTTTTTGGTCTCCACTGTGCACCTGCAGATTTGAAACTCCAGCTGCAGAGATGACACCAAACATAACCATGAACATTCCTCCTATGACCGGTGAAGGGATAGTGGTGAATACAGCGCCCACTTTACCAAATACACCCATGACAACCATCAACACGCCGCTGGCCACAATCACCATGCGACTGCCAACCTGCAACGAGCAGAAGTTCTCTCCTGAGACTTTTTTCCTGAGATCGAAGTGCACTGAAATGTGTGCTTCAAATGCAACATTTAGCAGAAGTAAAGAAAACGCACACAAATCCAACCAGCAGTGAGAACAAAGACAAACAACTTGGATTCTGAATAGATTGTTATCTTAAAAAGAACATTTGTAAATCTGTTGATGGGAAACTTTGAGGTTCACTTCTACGTGTTCTAGCTCCAGATGCCTATTGTCGCCTAAGATGAATAAATTTGACATGTTAGTTTAGTTTTAATAAGGACTCTTTTGTGATAAATACAAGCTTCATGGTATCATACCAAGAAGGTCATCTTACCTTTGTAATACCAAGGGCTCCGACATTTTCGCTGTATGAGGTGGTACCATTTCCAGTACCCCAGGTGCCTGCCAACAGGCAGCCTATTCCCTCAATACCGATACCCCTGTTGATGGCATGTTTTGGGGGGGGTGGAGCTCCAGATAACCTAGCACAGGCGTGGTAGTCCCCAACAGACTCTATCATAGAGGAAATGACACCAGCCAAGATGCCAATCACCCCCGCAAGGCTCACAGTAGGTCTCCCCCATTGTCCTAATTTTGGAAACGTAAGCAAGTTGAAAATGATGCAAATGCAAAATATTATTCTGGAAAAGTCACCAATAAGATAGCTTTGATGAGCATCTTCCAACACATCACTGAGCCACAGTGTAGTACTGCACTCCACAGGCAGGAAACACGTTCAGTTAAAAATCTGAGTCATAGATAATGACCAAAGTTGTTTTAATGTTAGTTTTCTATCTTACCTGGGTATGGAAAAACCAGCCAGGGGGCCTGGCTCATGACATCTCCCTTCAGATCAGTGCGTGCAAGGTAACCATACTTGTCTGGTTCAGCAGGAAGTACATTGTAGACAGTCAAAATGTAACAAATGGTCCAAGATAACGTGATTCCAAGCAAAACCTTGTGATACATTTAAAAAAAAAAACACCTTGTAATTGGTTTTGTTTGGCTTTAAGATTGAAAATTTAATAGGAAAGAAGAAAAGACTCTTCAACATACAGGAAGAATCTGAAAGACGTAGACTGGAGAGGTGTGCAGTCTTTTATCCTTGTTATATGCTGGAAGGGGCACTGGGATGTGTCGGAGGTACTGGGAGAACAGGATGATGAGTGCTGTGGTCCTGTGTGACGCAGACATGAAGGGGAAAAAACACTATTTCAAATTCCTTGTGTAAATATTGCTGAGTCTACATGTAATGAACAAACACCTGGGCTGGATGTTGGGCAAGAACGTTTCAATAGGCTTTTCTCTGCAGCCTTAAGATTACAGCTTAAGGCTGCAGGCGTATTATTTTCTAAAAGCTTGGCCAGACCGGACTGGGAGCACGCTTCACATAACCAAACACACGTTTGATCGAGAAACCTGCTGTTAAGTGGCATGAAATATTTTCTCTACAAATCTGTCTTTAAGTATTTGTTTTGTCATTTTTATGCTATGTAGAGAAATGGGGCCTTTCTTCAGGGACTTCATTTAGAAATTTTACCCACATTGCAGAGATGCCCCAGTGGTTCCCAGCACTGGTACCCGCTGAGTCAAAGAGGGACAGTCCAATGAGAGAAATAGTGGGAGCGATGGTGAGAGGCCCAATGAAGCGCATGAAGAGGCCAATGAGGCCTGAAAAACCAACCAGCACTTGGAAGAGTGATCCCACGATAATGGATCCCTGGAGCTTAAGAGAAACATCAAAATGTTGACAGTCAGAATTTGGATTTCCTAAAAAAACATTTCTGTTGTCAGTTAGTGTGAGACTTTTGGGATAAAAGTCTGTCTGCCTTACGCTGAAGCGTTTCTGTTTACCAGAGTTGTTACTGGTGATTGCCATCCCGAGCAACATGACATGTATGAGCTGAAACCAAAGGCTTCCAGTCTGTGGCTTGGCAACATCTACGAACTTAAAGACTTCCATATTCACGAGGACCGCTACAAGTTTGACATCTTTGTGCCTCTCTGGGAGGTTTACTTACTGCTCTCATTCGACTTTGCCACACTTCTATGAAGTCCGTGGACGAGGTGTTGACTAGGCTGGCATTTTGTGTCCATGCAGGACATGTCCACTCTGGCATGGACAGCAGTGCCATGGAAGGAGCCAGTAATGTGAATGTGCCACCTTGGAGAATGGGCAGCCTGGGAATAATTAACACAATACAATATGAGAGAGCAAACCGTCAGATCCTGAGAAGCAGCATCTTCTATGCATGTGTGTGTTTTTAAGCCCTCTCTGACTCTATCTGCAGTCAGTTCATGTACGAGGAAATGGTTAATTGAAATCATGTGAAGAGAGTGTGACTTATTATGCAAACTGTTAGACTGAAAGTTAAGTAGGTTAAAATAATCTGCTACGTAATGACCCTCATTATGCTATTCTCATGCAACATTTCTTTTAATGAAAGATCAGAAAGTTTCATTCTGCTGGACACAAAAAAATGTGCGTTGTTTTCTTCTGTTTTGCACCAACAGCACCACTAAAGGAAAGGCTTGTTTTCCCTCACAGATGACTTGCAGACATTTTGGGAAAGACAAAGTATCAGTGGTGCTGAGCCAGAACAATGTGGACTTCGCAGGAAGTCCATTCCAAACATAATAAGATAGAAATTCCTCCATTAATCCATCTGTGACACCAGTATTCAGAGTCTGCAACCACATAACAGAAGTTCAGAGCAACAACATACGAGTTTGTAGGCCTCCAAAACAGTGACATCATGCCCGTTCTCCTGTGCATGTGTCACTGTTTACAAGGACGCTTCCACACTGGTATTCAAAGCAGAAGTTAATTAGAATAAAAGCTAAATACTATTTATTTTGACATTAAAAACTGAGTTCTGTTCAGTATAAAAGCTCAAATGGACTTATTTCACCTCTCTATCCAGGACGCCTTTGAATACTACTGGTTGTTCGTGCACATTCATTTTGGCAGGCCTTAAAGTTCAAAAGAGGTCAAGAAGAAAGACAGAATGGCTTCTCTGTTCTGGCTCTTTAATAATAAGAAGAAGCTTCGTTAACTCCATCCTGCTGTGCCATTGTGTTGGACAAAAACACAATGAACAATAACTTCATGTAAATCATCTTGCATTAAATACATCCCACAGATACATACATCCTCCTACCCAATGAGTCCTTTTTCCTCGTGTTTCCTTACCTAATGCCAAAGACTACTTGCAACAGCGTGCAGACCCCAGAAACAAAGAAGATTGTGCTGATGAGATGGCTTTGTGTGAGGCCGTCATGCTGCAGACACAGTCCCTGAGACAAGATCAAAGGGATGGCAATGATGCCTCCAAAGGCAGTCAAACAGTGCTGAGAGGGCAAAGTTGGGGAAAAAGCAGAGATTCGTTTAATCTTTGTAGGATTTACATATTTTTAAAAAAGGGAAGAAAAAAAACATGCTCAAATAGAATTTGTACATGGTTGATGTTTGTACACACATTACGTCACATTACAGTGAAGGTTCAGTGCAGTTGAAGTAAAATTTCACTATTCAATTCAGTTCAATGTTATTTATATAGCGCCAAATCACAACAACAGTCGCCTCAAGGCGCTTTACATTGTAAGGTAGACCCTACAATAATACATAGAGTGAAAAACCCAACAATCATATGACCCCCTATGAGCAAGCACTTTGGCGACAGTGGGAAGGAAAAACTCCCTTTTAACAGGAAGAAACCTCCGGCAGAACCAGGCTCAGGGAGGGGCGGGGCCATCTGCTGCGACCGGTTACTATCTGGCTTACATAAATAAAACCAACACTCAAGGAAATGTCAAATGAAAGCGCTCATGTGGTAATGTTTACATTGAGACAATGCTGCAGAGCTGGCTCCTAATCACTGTTAAACATGGCCGAGGGGGGTGAATCCAAGAAAGAGAAGCTCTGTTGACATACCTGGATTCCTAAAATGATGCACAGGTACCAGGGAGGAACATCTGTTACACAGTATGCTAGTTTGTTACTGTACTCCTCAGCAGAGGAGGCGGCTTCTTTTTCTGTGTCGGGTAGATCACAGAAACGTCCTTCCAGCTTCACGTCGTTAAAAGGACAAGCAAACATGTCAAACCAGAACATTCTGCAGGGATCGATCAACACGTGTTGACGTGTTTTTACATAAGTCATCTACAAAAATGTATATAAATAACAATAATTAAATAACTTGATTTCATGTTTGTCGTAACCAAAATATTAGAATAAGACGAAAAGAACAGGGCAGTCAGATAAATCCGTTTTTCTACGTTTCAAAGCAAGTATTACTTCCACAATCATGCAATGGTAGGAAAACCTTTAATGTCCATTTTACAATAGTCACAGCAAAGTGTGAGCACGTAAATCTAAACTACTCATGCTTCTGTTTCACTCGACACACAGTGCTCTACACCATCTGTATCTGTGAGGGTCATCACATCATAGTAGTTACTGCAGTTACTGCCTACTAACAGACACAATGTGGGTTATCAGAGTAAAAGTATTCATAATACACATGGACAACTGAGAGCTAATCAAGTGCTTATAACTGTGTAGTCTCCACTTTGCATAATCATCAGTGGCTTCACCCATGGCTGCAATCTTTCTATTCATTTCCTAATATAAATTTAAAAGCAACACTCACCGCAAAGGTATAGTCGTCAAGTCCATTACTCTCCTTTTCTGGAGCCATGTCAGGCTATAGTTCCAGTTTGTGGTGTCCTGAGCCCAGAAACAAAACAGACAAATGAAACGCATTAATGGGAGGGGAGGGGAGGGGTGGTGGGCAGAGTGAGGAGCAGCTGACAGAGAGGGGAGCGAGCGTACAGACGACTGGGAGTACACCGAGTACTATGAACGCGCAGAGTTCAGACATGAGACTGCAGCTTTTGTCGATCAAATGGATCCCACCTGCAGCAGCTCATGTGAGCCGAATTACAACCGAATCAGCAGCTGACCGCTCGGCATTTGGCTGGCAGGAGATACAATCTCGTACCAAGAACTTTTTAAGCAGTCTAAGAAAGTATTAAAAGGTTTAATTCCCTCGAAATAAGGTCTTATATTTCTAAAGCTGAAGAAGCAGGTCCGTTACAGCAAACCTTACTGTGTGCGGTGACCTGTGGTCAGCTCAAACCTCTGCAGAAACAGTTACTCCACAGTGAGAGACCACAGCCTTGGTGCACACGTCCCTCTTCCAAAGTTTCTTTCTAAATTTGACAACAAATGTTTGTTTTGGAGGCAAAACTTCTGCAGGGATCACATGTTGGCAAGTAATGACACAAAGCTGGTATTGATAGATGACTGGAAAATGTTCTGTAGATGTTAACTTCATTTCCTAATCTACTGTATAGTTCTACTTCCCCTAAAATGATATTAAATCAAATTACATTGTTAGGAGTTTGATAACAGCCCACCACCACTTCATTAATGTGATGAAAGACACCAGAGAAAAGGGAAAAAATGCCCAAATGGTGCCAATGTATCATACATCCTCAAGGGATCCATTTTATATTCGGCCACACATTTATATTCTGTGAAGGTTTTTCTGAAGGAAAAGTCGGGCGACAGCTAAAAGGAGTAGGTTTCTTAGTCAGGGAGACCAAACCTTTGGTCTGAGATATTCAGCCTGGATCGAAGTTGTTCACTCACCAACCAAGAGACAAAAAGTAAGTAAACCTAGATGTGGCACTTTGGGGGATTTCATTTCACTTATTACTTGTAACTCTAATCTATAATGCTGTGTCTCCAGTACAATTAAACACTAAACTAGAATCCTGTGAGAAAGGTCTCATCCTGACTGCTGTGGAGGATTTAAATAGCAGAGATGGAATCTTGGAAAGTATCCAACAAATAAAATAGCTGAAGAAAATTGAGCTCACATGAAACTTCCAAACGTAGGAGAGAAGCAGCAGCGCGGCGTCATGCGGTCGTGCATGTGACTCACATGTGACTCACATGTCAGCTAGCAAAGCCCTGAGGGCAGCATCAGTGTGATTTTAAAATGCTTAAGCACATTTGCAAAAAACAAACAAACAAACAAACAAAAAGCTGAAGAAATCACATTTTGAATATTAGAGGATCGCAGGTACCAGCAAAGCATGACTTAAACCAAAGCTATCGAACAAGTTTTGGCTCTGCAGCAGCTAACTCACACACACACACACACACACACACACAGCGATAACAGGTCAGTGATTGAAAGAAGTCAACACAAATAATGTTTTAGCACCGAAACAAAACTAGAAGAATAACAGTGAGGTTGAATGAAACCCTTATTTTTGTAATTTGCTGGGAAGTGTGAATGAGCTGTAACAATGTTGACTTTTACTGCCTCAGGCTAAATGTTTTGGCTCTTATCTCGTGTCTGATTGCATCCTGTGACCTTCCTACGTTTACAAGGCGTGTAGCTTTGGCTTGAACTTAGCACAGTGTGCCGGTAAGAAAGCGCATGTCGTTACTCGTCCCTTTAAGTGTGAGCTGGCTCTAATTGATTAGTGCTGTGTTCTGACTGGGAATGGTGCGTAACCGGATTACCTAAAGATCACAAGAGGCACATGTGCGTTACATTTTGTCACTCATAAGTGGTTAATGAGTCTAATGAGTTTAAACGTGTGCATAGCTCACCGTCACCCCCCCCGAGACCGGAGGGTTGGTGCTGAGTCAAAAATCCGTGGTTTGATTTTCCAGTGGCTGCAGAGCTCGGTGCGTCGTGAAAATGTCAACTTTGAATATCTAAATACACCCAAGTGTGTATAAGTTTATACACAGGGAGGTCAGTTACAGTTTACTGACTTTAATCTATTTACTATAAGTAGAAACAGGTGTTTAGCAGTATTTAGAACATAAATTGTGGGGGGGGGGGGGGGGTTTAAAAGGGGGGG
>VURO01015366.1:0-12848 GCA_015108175.1 Pelvicachromis taeniatus
CAGAGTAGAGCCGGTGCTCCTCCACATCGAAAGGAGCCAGTTGAGGTGGTTCGGGCATCTGACAAGGATGCCTCCTGGGCGCCTCCTGGATGAGGTGTTCCGGGCATGTCCCACCGGGAAGAGGCCCCGGGGCAGACCCAGGACACGCTGGAGAGATTATATCTCTCGACTGGCCTGGGAACGCCTTGGTGTTCCCTCGGATGAGCTGGAGGAGGTGGCTGGGGAGAGGGAGGTCTGGGCTTCTCTGCTTGGGCTGCTGCCCCCGTGACCCAGCCCCGGATAATCGGCAGAAGATGGATGGATGGATGGATGGATGGATGGATGGATGCATGGATGGATGGATGGATGGATGCATGGATGGCTTGCGGTTAACTGATGGGAGAAGCTGAAACCTGAGGTGAAGTAACACTTTTGCTACCAGAGGAGCTTTTTCCTTTAAGGAAAACAGCCTAATTCAAGTGTATTTTTAAAATTCAGGGCCAGTCTTAACATTATTATTAAGAATGGACTATCAGATCAGAAAGACGTTTGGGACAACAACAACAACTGGTAGAAAGATGCAGACTAATGGCGAGGCCACATCTCCACTCTATTAAATCCAATATCCATCATTACAAGCGACACTGAGGCAAAGGGGACATTTGGCATAATTGTGGCCATTTCCTGGACCCAACCCCGCACCCTGGCTGTCTCTATACATGGAGTCTGGCAGTCTGGGCCCATATAGACAGTGCAAGCACACACATCCATCCAACACGCAGCAGACCTCTAATCCAACTGTGAGAGAAGCTGAACAATCTGTTCCTTCTTCTGGCATTGCCTGTCCAGACATAGTTTCTCCTCCAATCTGTCCACCCCAAATGAAGATAAAGGGGAACACCACAGCCTGATTTATCAGTCAACATGAAACTACTCGAAGTCCCTTCTAAAGATTCCTGGATAATGTCAACTCGAAGACCCTTCACTACCCCCGCTGGTTTCTTTTAATCTATCTCCTCCAGACATATTCCTGACAATACTCCAGAGCACTAATGATAAGGCCAGAATTTCAAAGTTAGTACTCAAGGGTCTCTATTGATGTTGTTACTATAGCAACACGGGTAATCGTGGACATTAGATTACTGCAGAGGAACCTGTGATAATAACTATAAAAATAAGTTGACAGATTCTTCTTAGTAGATGCCTGAAGTGATCTCTCAGATGAAGAATGCCAGAGAGTCCACAGTAAGGTTGTTTAAATCGAAAAATAATATAAAAATAGCTATAAGCTTCAGTTGATAAAGTTGTTTGCCTTGTTAAAATTAAATTTTGCCCAGGCATGTTTGCTGATCAAAACAAATCATTTTGCAAAATGATATCATATAATACAACGTGAAATACAGTTTTACATTACTTTTTACACCAGATGGCCACAGATCAGTTATTCAGTGAAGTGCTGATTTTATTTTTTATTTTTTTTACTTTCAACCTCAACAGACGTGAACTGCAAAACTATTCTTTGCTCATATGATTTTCTGATCAGTGCAGCTTTAAACAATAATTTTGATTGTGGGAAATTATCCTTAGGTAGAAGTTCAAATGGAGGCCTTTGTTTTAATTGACAGTTAAATTTGTATTAGGGACAGTGGCCCAGCAAATAACACGATATTTAAGATGGACTTGATGATCTGTGCACAAATTGATCCCACACAAGGGAGGAAATTAAATTGCTAGTTCTCACATTAGCCTAATTGATGTCAATCAGCACAGTTCAGTCCACAAAAAAATGTGATTAAATAAAGCTACCCTGATATTATCTGTAACTGGCATCAATTCTTCTTCTTGCTAGAGCTGTGTTAATGTAACATCCGATATCTGTTGAGTCTCACAAACGTGTTTTGACAAATCTGGCATGCAGTGGCAGCTTTTGTTTTGTTTGGGAGTTGTTTTCCCAAGCACAGTCAGCAGAATCATAACCATGTAATCAGTTTAATCTACTTTGCGAAACATGTACAAAACAAAAACACAAAAAACTGGTTAATGTACAACAGTGGGAAACTGTCACTGTGTCTTATCACTTGCGGAAATAGTGACAGTTCATTTGTATAAATGGATGTTGTTGATTTCATTTGAATATTGCATGCTTCCATTTAACTAACAAATTGGTGCACAAGCTTAAAAGACGCTAAAACTGAAAAGCAAAATTACCAAACTATATGTTTCAGCTGTCTTTTGTTTTTGTTTTTTTAGGCAAAAAACATGGTCCTAACCACCTTTTTTACATTTAGCCCAGAAAATGGGAAATATAAGCAGTGATTTATTGAAACATGAGCAAACACACATGGAAATACATGACATAAGACAAAAAAAAAAAAAAAGAGTATTTGTTGGCCGTCGTATATTGTTTTCTGTCAGGGGTAATTCCACGTTGTTTCGATAATGTTGAGAAATACTTGAAAATGCATTTTGTTCAAGACCACTTTAAAAAATTTCAAGAAAGCAAAAATACAAAGAAATAAGACTTTTCCACATATGCTAAGCAAACACTCAACTGGTGAATAGCCTTAAGTTTAAAAAGAATGGTTGTACTTCAGCTAAACACTATAATCAATTCCTCCTTACACAGAAAAGGTCAACATGCCTGGTCCTTAAATCTTTGATATGCACCACACTCAGGTCTTATCATAAAAGCATTTTCTATGGTTTAGTAAGTCTCCTCAAAGAGAAAGAAAGATACCTGGACTTTGCTTTGAACTTCAGATAACATGGACTCCACATGTGTGCCAAGTGTGTGTGTGTGTGTGTGTGCGTGTGTGTACACTACTACTTCAAAATAAAATTAAGCATAAGAAACATTTGGCAGTTAAGCACAGAGCACTTTTCTGAATGTTGTTTTTTTTTTCTTATACAGACATTATGGAAAAGACGACACGATTAGGTACAGTGTATTTTTAATTTGCTCAGCCACAGATGTTAAGCATCAGCACACTCACATAAAAAAACATAGTAAACATTAACCAATTTGCCACATCATGGTGCAATGTATCTTGATTACAATACTCCATTCAATCTAAAATTCATTCCACAGGGCAAACTTTCCTGAATGAAGATTTCAGAGCCTACAGCATTCTTTCTAAGTGACCTGATTTTTCCATTAGCCTCCACTCAACTTTCTGTTTTAGAGTTTGGGGAAAAGCAAAACCTGATTCACCCATCTTGAAGTTTCCCTACCTGACAGGAACAGCTGCACCTCATGACATATAGACGATGTCATTTCCAAAATTCCTTCAGTGCTGCACTGCTCTCACCATTTCTGTCAACACTCAATATGATGTTCTAATTTTACCAAGGCTGGTACACCACTCTCTTGGTCTCTCCCCTATATTATCCGTTGAAACTGGTAGATCCTAAATGTTTGTATCTGTGTAAACAGGAATGTTTACTAATTTGTCACATTTATTAGTCACTTAAATGAGGAAAAGACACATAGAGAGATAAACCTACAATTATGATTTACAGACACAGCAGCCTGGTACCAGATAACACAGGACACCCCCTTGGAGTTCCCAACACCATATGCAGAGAACCAGATCCCAATGTTTTGGCTGCACAAACACTATACATACAGCACCATTACCAGTGCAAAATGCAGAAGTTGGACAATCCACAGGACAAGGTAGTAAGTGGAGAGGTAAATGAATGACACTGGGGACCAGCACAAAATCAACCTTGACGTAACCTACAGGCAACCAAACAGCGTTTGTAATAAATAAATAATATCACTATTCAAACTTGTCTTCCACAAGTGAACTAAGCAAAAGGGTCACTGACTCTGAAACAGTCGGTGAACAGAAGACGTTATGGCTGACAAAGAACCAAACAGTCCAACATCCCGAAATTTCCTCACAAGATGGGAAGCCAGAGCAGGACGCAAAGATTTATCAGTACAGACCTTTGTGTTGCCAAGATGGTTTTGTATGCAAGTAGACCCCATGCTCGGCTAATCTGATTATGGCATAAATTTGACTAAATCAGAAGTACAGTGATTTGTATTGTGGATTGTGATTCGACCCCAAAAAAGATTGTGATATGATCTTTTGGCCAGACTGCCAACCCCCTACCTCCAAGGTCTTGTTAAGTCCATGGAATGAGCTGTACACCCCCTTTAGGTAATGGCCTGGGGATGTGCTGGAAAGGAACTCTAGCCTTCTTGCCATTCCAGGCAGAGCACAGCAGGCCATGCTCAGTATCAATGGCAAAAGCAGGCAGACAGCGAGCACTGATGCATAAAACATGAGCCTGAGAAAGTTAGGACAACTGAGTCGATTATCATTTTTGGAAGTACATGGAATAAGTTGCTGCAACAGATCGTATAAATTAGGGCTTGGAAAACCATATAACGAAATAATTAGGCATTTTGAACCAGTAGCACAAGCTGAAACTCTAGGAAACAGACTCAGTCATCAGAAAACGCCAAACAGCTAGAGACCACAGACAACGAGACTTCAAGACTTTTGCATGAAAAAAAACAATAACTTGTGAAAGATGGCTTTGTTAAGGAGTGTTAATGCTAAGACAAACACGTATAAACAAGCATGTAGTCAAACTACTGTGTAGTCCACAAAGATACTGCAGTTTTGTATAAATGCAGTCGAGGCCAAGAAAGTTGTTTTGGTTGAAACCATATGGGACTCATTTACAAGGGAACTTCTGGCATCGATTTCAGGGCCTGGTTTTGATGTGCAGATAGGCACAGTACACATTTCGGTCAACAAGAAACGATTCCAAAATAAATGTGTCACTGTCACTGTAATAGCGAGGAAAATTCCAAACCTAAACCATAAACACATTCAAATTATTTTTATTAGATTTTTCCATACCTCAACAGAAATATGAGGAATTGGCTTAGCCCATATTTTCTACTTCTTCCATTCAAAAGTCAAGAAAAAACAAAAATGTCAAATGTTTCAATATTTTTTGTCTCTAAAGTTGAAAGCAGCATTTTATGGCATTTGCAGTAATTTGAGTAGATTTTTTTTTAAAAAGTTTGAAAACAATTGTGACTGTAAAGTTACAGTGAACGTTTCACAGTTCAAATTCAACAGGCGTGTCTGCTTTCCTCTACTACTACTTGGATCAAAATTAGTCTAGGGGCCTGTTCTGGGAGAACTTCGGCTCCAGCAGGGACCAACACAAGGTTTAACTCAAAAACTCTTTTGTTGCATCAGCTACTCCTGGAGTCACCTTAAATCTTAAAAAAAAGAGAAAACAAACAGTTTTAGATAGAAGCCTCTTTGTGACTGACTAAAATTAAGCTGTGACGTCTAAAAAAAATCGAGCCAAACAACCATTTGTGAGGGGTCTACTGATTCAAGTTCAGTTGGGTTACCAGACACTATTTTATTTAGGCTTCCAAGTTGTTTAGTTGAGTTTCTGATATCTGAAAAGTTCAAGTGTCAATTTGAACACAGTTCTCACAGTGAAAAACAAGCGCACAGTGTTGGCCATAGGTCCCCAGAGCACTCAAGTGTAGTTGCTCAATCAGACTCCCACTGTTAAAAATCCACATAAAAAACAAAAACTACCACATAAAGTACACAAATTGCTGCCGATTATGGCGAGTGATAGTAATTCAAATAATGCACTTCTTTGATAATGGCGCAACATATCTGCTTTCTTATAATCTGGTGTGTTGCCCTTGAAACATGAGCGATTTACTGTAATGCTCTTACCATGATGGCCATGATGAGATTACAATCTGAGTAGCTATGAGAATGCCAATTGCTTTAGATGTGACGAATTACAAGAAAAACAAGGCATGCACATACACAAACACACACGTATAGTAAAAATGCAGACTGTATGGCACCAAAATGTGCAGCATTGCATAGCTCACGATTTGCGAGAGGACATACGGTGCCCCTGACTGGGCCATAAAAAGTAAACTGTACTTATATTGCACTGAAAGAAGACACTATAGATGAAAACCAGATTAAATATTGAACCTTTCTCAAATTTCCATAAGCCAAGTTCTTGCTCTATTAAAGCTGAAAGAAACAGCAGAAGCTCTGCAATCAAAACTACCTTTAAGCTTAAGCTTAAGTCGTTTCATGGCAGATTCAGAAATCCTTTTCTAAACTCTGTAAGCAGTTTTCTTTGAAAAGGATAGAGCAAACATTTTCTTAAAGACTGAAATGAGTCAAAGAGCTTACACAGTGTTGTGCAAAGGTATTGACCCTCCTTTCATTTATTTCCATAAATGTAAATGTAGTATATAATGCCAAAACAGTGTTTGTACAATTCTAAAAGGCCTGAAAGTCAATATTTTGTATGACCATCTTTATTCTTATTATTATTCTTCTGAACTGCTAGTAGCAAAGTTTAATTCAGTAGCTTTCACGTCACTTATGCCAAGATTTCAGCAGCTCTTTTGGAATCACTTCATTAGTACAACAATACCAAAGATAACATTTGTGCTGTTTTTTGGGCATTGTTGATAGTTTGGACTAAAGAAATGGAGAGAAAACAGGCAGATAGAAACAAAACGGCAAAAGATACCATTTAAAATTGGTTCTTTACTATGTTATCTGTTGGTGCCTTGTCATTCTTTAATGATTCATGCATCACTATTAAGTGGCTAAACAAATAATACATCCCAGGTACAAGGACACGACTGAAAATGAATGAAAAACAGCCCATGTCTAAATACAAACTTTGAAAGACCTTCAGAAAGCCCGGAGAGCATTGTTCAAGACCACTTCTAAAAATTTTACAAGTCTAGCTGGTGGAAGTAAAATATAAAGAAATGTGGGATGTTTTTATATTTGTGCACAGTACGGTGGATTGTGCATTTTAGATTTTAGATTCTTCAAAATATCCACCCTTTGCTTTGATTACTGCTTTGCACACTCTTGGCATTATCTCGATGCCATCACTCCATCCCTCTCCTTCTTGGTCAAATAGCCCTTACACAGCCTAGAGGTGTGTTTGGGGTCATTGTCCTGTTGAAAAATAAATGACGGTCCAACTAAACCCAAACTGGATGGGATTGCATGTCGCTACAGGATGTTGTGGTAGCCATGCTGGTTCGGTGTGCCTTCAATTTTGAATAAATTTGAAAATAGCGTCACCGGCAAAGCACCTCCACACCATCGCACCTCCTCCTCCATGCTTGACGGTGGGAACCATGCATGTAGAGACCATCCATTCAACCTTTTCCGCATCGCACAAAGACACAGCAGGTGGAACCAAAGATCTCAAATTTGGACTCATCAGACCAAAGCACAGATTTCCACTGCTCTAATGTCCATTCCTTGAGTTTCTTGGCCAAACAAATCTGTTCTGCTTGTTGCTTTCCTTAGTAGCTGCTTCTTAGCAGCTATTTGACCATAAAGATCTGATTCGTTCAGTCTCCTCTGAACAGCTGATGTAGAGATGTGTCTGCTAGAGCAGCAGATGTGACTCCTGGTCTTATTTTGATAGAGTCCTCATGTAAGCCAATCTGAAAATCCTTTCAACTAACTGCAGACAGGGTAAAACCCTGCTGGAATTTCGTCACTTCAGCTGAATTTGACAGATTTAAATCAAAGCATCTCCACAAAACTTCTCTCTTTCTAAATTTCATGACAACCTAATAAACCACAAAGAAGACATATTCTTTGCACAACAAAAAAAAAAGCATGCCGTACCTTCTTATTCTGCAGCCGATGCCTCTTTCAACCTGTAACTTCAGTCTACCAGCAGCTGCACACCCGCATGAAACTGCCTCCATTAGAGATTCACTGCCTGCATCAATCAGAAAGACAGAGAGAGATTAAGGATGTAGTGCAGGCTGCTGGCATGCACTCGCAAGTCAGATTTCACATTAACATATTAATCAGATGAGATATATGGGATCTCTAACATGCACTGAGACTCTCACTATCGCAAATAAAAAATATTCATCTGAGGTCCTTTAAACAGTGAGAAATTACAGAGATAATTTAGGGATAAATATGAGTCATGTACACAAGAATGATTTGACAGGAGTCTATGTAGGCTTGTGAAAAGCTAAGTGCACCATTATTGCTTCCATGTGAAACAGCCAGTTCCTGATAATCAAATGCACTTAATTAAGTGATCATCAGCAAGTGTGGCCATCTCAATAAAGCTGAAGACGACTGTTCAATTCTCAGAAAAAAAAAAACAAACCCCAAGAACAACATCTCAAATTTGACTCTCTCAAGCATGGTGGTAGAAGGGGGATGATTTGTGCTTGTTTTGCAGTCAGAGCACTTAGGCACCTTGTAGTATACTAAAGTATTTTAGAGTCAGATGCGAGGCAATCGGTCCAACAGGTAAAGCTTGGTAAAAACTAAATTGTGCAACCAGAAAATGATCCCAAGCACACCAGCATCTCTAACAGAATGACTAAAAAAGGAACAGAGTCAATGTCTCGCTCAAAGTTTCATCCTGACTGAAATGCTGTGGTGGCCCTAAACACAGCTGTACATAAATTAATGCACACAAACAAGTAACTAAAGTGATATTGTAAAAAAAAAAAAAAGAGCTTGCTAAAATTCCTAGACAATGATGTGAGACTGAATAAAGGTATACAGAAAATGAGTATTTCAATTTATTGCTGCTCAAGGTGGATCTATAAGCTACTGAATCATATGGTGTACTTAGGTTTTCATAAGACTGCATAAAATTCCCGTTTAAAAAAAAAAAACTTGTTTTTTTCATGACTACATTTATAGCAGCAGGAAAAAAAAATCCACTGCCCACATTACTCATAATGAAGCAAAATGTCACTCAGTGCAAAGCTGTGGGTGATCAGTGTGTGTGTGCGTGCATGCCTGTGTGTGTATTTTAATAGTTTTTGGACATGGCACCAAGCATTTAGGCTCGGGGCCCATATATATGATACTAGTTACTTGGATAACTGCTTGCTGGTTTTGCTCTTTTGACTGGATTTTCTGTGAAAAGAGTAAAAAAATAAGAGCTATGAAAAGGGAAACTGCCCCATTGTCAGATGCTGGTATGGTACATATTTAGAGAAGTGGTAAGATTTAAGAATTTTCTGTAGTTAATATGAATTCACATTTATGACTTGAAAGTAAGGGCCAAATACTTGAAGTGAAACAGGATACCTAAACTTCTGTTGGTGACAGCTGGTCAGGGAGAGGAGAGAAGGGGGGGGGGTGCAGCTGCAGCCTTGCTGCATGATGGTAGGGGTCTAGAAGCAGATGGGGGCTATAGACTGACTGCAACATGATAGCCATTTTGAAATACCCACATGTTTTGTTTTGTTTTTTTTTTTAAATAAATAAAATCACTATTTTTTCTCCTTTGTGTTCATCCAACCTTTTATGTTATGTTATAAAGCTTACACCTTTTATCCAGATGACATTTTGTTGTCCTTAAAGCCATTTCCTGTACTTTAAACTTTAGATCTTTATTGCTCTACTTATTGTTATCAAGACAGCTGTGTTAGAATCCACTATTTAAAGAGTTTCTGTCATTCTGCAAAGAAAATTTAGATTCTCACGACTGGAGGTGTAAAACAATTGTGTTTTACATTTCAGGATTGTAAATCTTGCTTTTGTCCAATGACTGCAGGTTTGCAATGACTGAAGAACTTTGGCATCGGGACTGGAAGAAACCTAATATATCTGTGCCCCAAGGGGTTTTAGGCTATAGCCTCCTAAAGCCACACTCTAATGAAACCAGCAATTTTGGTTGTACGGGAATGTTACATGAAAATTACTTCAGGCCAGTCATAGATTATCTGTCTGTGAAGAGAAATAAGCTACTGATTACTGAAATGTGTAAGATGTCCTTCCCTTATAACTTGTACTAGTTCTGTTGTCAAGAAGAACCCAAATTCAACAGAAAGAAAAGAAAGTTTCTTAGTTACTATGTTGCACTGTGCTCCTCAGACTTTGTTTCCACATTAATGAAACTACATTTTAAGTTACAGCAATTGTGTTGCTTTAAATTTCACATTATCATAAAGTATGTGTATTTATTGCAGCACTGGGAAATTTCCATTAGCCTAAGTCTTTAGTCGAGACCAGTAACATTATCCAGTAACTTACACATTTTTTCCTGTAATTGCACAATAATACAGACGATAGTATCTCAAATCAAGCACTAGGACTTGGAGCCACAGTTGGGTGAAATAGATATTACAGGCTGAAAGTGATAAAGGAGAAACCTCCCTCACTGCCCTGAATGTGACCCAGACCTGCTGTTTCTCAGGGAGGTCAATCCCAGGAGTCCTGGAACCCAGAAACTCACACGAATTTTATCAAGTCTTCAGCCAAATCTGTTTGATTACTTCTACATTTCTCATGTTTGTCTTCTTTGACAGCTCTGGGAAAAGTGAAAACTGCGCTGAACTCAATTTGGGAATATTACAAACGCCCTTTCTACATCTGCAGGCAGAGATTGTTTCTAAAAATATGACTACATCATTTATTTCTGTGTAAGTTCTGATAGTTAGGGGAATGAATTTGCTTTGAAATACATTGTGTCGTGAATAATAGATTTTCAGCCAGACGTTGATCATTTAATGTTAATGTATTAATGTTACCAGATCAAACTTTCAGTTCAATACACGATTGCAAGTCCTCCAAAAGGGATGATGATGTCGGTTGTTCTTTCTTTGTTACGACTCATAGGAGCATGATGTCAGCATGAGATATATTATATTAATATATATGACTTTTTATTATATTTTATTTTATTTGCACTACCTCCATTGGTGAATTTATTTATAATACATAAAAAGGGTGCTGATATGATCTCACATTTAAAAAGTCTAAACTTTATCTGATACCCTTTAAAAAAAAAAAAAAAGCTCTTTTATGTTGGTTTTGGATCACAGTTGTTGAAGCACTGCTGCTGAAGTCTTGTTTGACAACTTTGCTGCAATTTTTAGTGTCACATCAAAACACCACATACAGGACAAAAACTAAGATTTAGGAGATTTTCATACTTTCGTAAAATTCAACACTTTGAGCTTGAATTGATCCAAGGGATGTAAATACTGTATACGTTATTTCTCAAACTAAGGCATATTGTTTGAGACGTAAGAGCCACATTCCCTAGTGACTGCACCAGTTTTCAAAGGTTAGTACACTACAGTACTACAGGCTGCTCTGGATGTAAATAGCAGAATTCAAAAAAGCAGTTTCACTATTGACAGCCCAAACAGCATCATTGCTTGCCCACATTTTTTAATGCTATGACAATGTTATGGTTAATGTCTGGTTAGGCAAAGCCACAAAAATAACTTGGCTTGGGCTTAGGGAAAGACCATGGTCTGGGTTTAGATTATGTGCTTTGCCACAGTGCAAATAGTTATTAGGAACGAGTGAGCATTACAAAAGAGATCAATGTTGACTTGGGCTTCAAATTCTCCAAAATTGAATTCAATTGAGCATGAATGGATGCATTTACAAAACAAAAAAAAAAAAGGTCAGCTCCATGGAGCCCCATTCTCAAAACTGCTGCCAACATCTTGGTCCCTGAAACCACAAAAGACTTTCGGCGAGTCTTGTAGAACCTCAACTGGTCAGAGTTCGTTCTGGCAGCACAAGGTGGACCCACACAATATCAGGATTAGGGAGGCAGCTGGTTTTACTGTTGTGACTAATTAATGTATATAAGAATGTTATCAATCTTCTCGTCCAACTTTTAGCACAGAAGAAATTAAGCTTAATCCACAAAATTAACTAATCATTTGAGTCGAATATTGGTTTCTATTATATCTAATATCTCAGCTTATTTTATCATAGCTATGTTCCATTAATAATGTAAATTTTGATGACTTTCTTTACATAGCAATAATCCCTAACAAGCACGTAAATGTTTCTATATGTTACCCTAGGCTGGACATGAGTTACAGGTGCTATAATGTGGTGGCTGTTTCACTTTTATCACTCCAATTATAGTTAAAAACATGACACCTACATAAGTGCCTGTTTGAATTTTCACTGGTCAGAGGCTGCAAAGGGAAACCATACACTCGACATTGTGAAGTGAAGGTTTATGAAGAGCCTACCCCCTCAGCAGGAGACGTTTTATTAGCGGTGTTTAAATGACCAGCTTGTTAAACATCAAGCGGCAGGCGGGCAAGCCAGGCTACTGTGGCCTTTAGGATCCGCTCCAATGCTACAACGCTGGCTTTTTTTTTTTTTCCACCCTCTTCTGAGCTTTATTTGACATACTAGTGTATAGACTGGGTTGTTTCAAGACACAATAATCACTTTTAACTTAAGGTGAAACATTCCCACCTGTGAGTGTGTGTTAGGCCTCAGGTGTTTCTAGGTAGTTCAGAATCTTCACAATGTCAGAGAGAAAATAATCAGGTGAGGAAAAGAAGACGTAAGATGAACAATAAGGGTTTCTTCAGGTCTGTAGGATCTTAACACTTAGACACATGTGATACTTAGATGCTTAAAGTCTCATGGATATGCAATCATGCACAAATAGCCTAAATTAACGTCTTTAATTAAATCAAAAGCCCCCTTTAGACATGTTAGTGTTTAAGATGTAGTGTTACTCCTTTCGAGAGCATGGGAGCAAATGGAAAATAATTGATCCCCAGAGATGAGAGCTGGAGTCATGGAAAAAATGGGAGATTAAATCTGTTCTTTGATGATGATGATGCAGATGGAAAATCAAGAAATGGAAAAAGATGTTAATTTATTTTAGTACACTGGCCATTATTTATGCACATCCTGACTGATCATTCAATTTCTTTTGTTTAAGATTCTGTTCACTGCTCATGTCAGGTTCACTTTGTGTGTGTGTGTGTGTGTGTGTGTGTGTGTGTGTGTGTGTGTGTGTGTGTGTGTGTGTGTGTGTGTGTTATAATGATA